>JAOUQX010000033.1:8319543-8333081 GCA_028566295.1 Liobagrus marginatus
TATAGGGAACGCACTGAGACTAACTCAGTGCAGTTCATTGAAGTATCCAGCTTGGCTTGAGCTGGAGTAACGTTTGAGGTCTGTTTGTGTCACGCCACAATAAAAAGCTTGTTCAACGCAGCCTGTGCCTGAGTCTATCCCTTCCAAACTGGGCTTCATCGCGAGCCGTATGCCGCACGTTACAACACCCCTCTTTCTGCTATTTACCAGTATAAACGTAAGTTTAATCTTTTGTTATTAAAGTCTTAATAACTTTTTTTTAACTAATTTGTGTCTAATATCATAAATGTGGCCTTGTTGGATTTCTTGAGGCATGCCAAGTCAAATGATATCTGACAATCCATGGTCGGGCACTTGCCCGTTATTCAATTTTGTCTAAAAATGCAGTATTTAACAAAAGCAATTGCACGTCATTATGAAACTTGGGATGCTTTATCACTGCAACATTCCGATGTAACCTGCAAAGTTTGGCACCGGTACCACTGAGTAGTCATAAGATAAAAATAATTTACTAAAAAATGGCGGAAAGGTTTTTAATGGTAAAAAATGACATCATAGAGTGCATTTGAATTGGCACGAGCCAAGGAATCAGAAGTAAAAAGGATTTGTTTTTAGGACATACGAGTGAAAAGTTATGCCCATAAACATGAGTGAAACTTTGAGGTGTTTTATCTAAAGCATTTATGACTACAAAGACTACAATTCACAGATGTCCTGAAATACTTCTCATACTGGCTTTGATGGGCTTGACCTTGATAAGTGCTGCTTCTCTCTATATACCTGTATATTTATTATTAATAATAAAATGTATTTAAATGTGTATAATATGCACTTCTTATACGCATACCATATCACATATATAATTCCTGTGACTAAGTTTATTCTTACTTTATTGACCACGTGTTGCATATTGGCCACTCAACACTAAAAGCGCTGTATAACATTTGAATTGGCAAAATACATCGGTGGACACCTCCAGGAAATCAATTTCATTAGCCAAAAATATGATATGTTGTATATTGTACAAAATGGACCAGCCCACATACATTACAATAGCTTGAGGGCACATGATCTCTCCTTTCTCATGATTATATTTATTATATGAGGTAATATAAAATATATATCTTTAACTTCTAACATTAAAAAAGCTCTGTTCCAAAGTAAATATCTTCCATTTCCGATGCATAGTGAAAGTGTCGACTTCCTCTGTTGGTGGATGGATTCAATAGATAGAAGCTAATAAAATGTGTCTCGTTATATAAAGTGAGTGTTTAGACATAACACTTTGTTTCTTTCTTGTTCTATATACTCTCTCTGGGAAGAGCAATGTTGTTGTGTGTGAAGTTGCGTCCTGACAGCTACAGGGTCCAGGAGTCGCCCCTAAGTTTAGGCTACCATCTGGATGGATTCCATGCATGCTGTTTGTGTCTGCATAGCTGGATTATCTGAGATAAAATTCCCAGAGGTGTGAATAACTGTGTAAGATATGAAAGGCATATGATAGTCCATCTTGACCCCGAGCAAGTGAATGAATATTCTTCCTGTTTTCTTGAAGCATATTCTTTCCTAAAATCTGGGGGCACTAGGAACGGAACATGGGAAAAAGAATACTCCACTTATATACAGTATGTGTTATTTCAATAGCAGGAGCATTTTATTGTCATTTCTACTGTGGAAACAATGACATTCTGATAATGTGGTGTCAGAATTCAATAGCATATACTTGAAAATGTGCGTTCTTAGACCCATTTATCCGAGAGAATGTAGAATGCATTGATTTTATACTGTATATATATACTGTGTATATATATACATATATACAGTATAAAATCAATGCATTCTACAGTCTCTCGGATATACAGTATATACTGTATCCACTCACACACATACTCACATGTTTACATGCACACGTTCATAACTTCTTTTATGTAACAAAAGAATAGAATTGATTTGTATAGGTTTGTTAAATATTCAAAACCTTTATTAATGGAAAACTAATCATTAGAATCCAAAAGTTATTTTACACTTAACAGGCCCACATCTACATTAAACAGAAGTGGTGGCTTAGTGGTTTGGTGGCTTAGTGGACTGCTGATCAGAAGAACAGGGTTCGATTCTCAGCACCGCCAAGCTACCACAGCTGGGCCCCTGAGAAAAGTCCTTAACCCTCAACTGCTGTAGTATAAATAAGATAAAAGTATGTTGCTCTGGATAAGGGCGTCTGCTAAATGCTGTAAATGTAAGCAAATCAACAACACGTGATAAGTAGAAGAGTACATCTTCAGAGAATATATCCTTGCAGTACTCTTAAAATGTACAAACCCATGTTCACATTTTTGCTGTGCATAGGTTGGACACATTTCTGAAACAGGTGGTAAACCACAAATAAGTAAATTAAGTTAGGTGACTGTCACGCCGTGGTAAATGACACTTTCACTATCTTTCAGGGGGAAAACTTTGTGTGTTCATTATAACTTGAGGTTGCCTTCAGACATCTGAGATGAGACTTCAGCGACCTGTCTCATTGACCATGAATACTCTGACGGGTACCATGGTAACTACACGACATGGCACAAAATCACAAGGGTGGCGGAAGACTAAAGGAAATGTAAGCAGTGACTTCCGTTTGTGTGGGAATTTCTTTCCTAATAAAAGGGTCAATGGGTTATTGTGTTTTGGACCACAAGCACTGTATGTTATCTCACAAAACTAATACCTATGTGAAGTTATACTCAAAAGAATTTTTTTTTTTCTTTTTGCAACCTACGTTTGAACTAATAGAAAGCAGATGACGAATGTCAAGCATGACAAATGTTAATGTTCATTTGCAGTTTGGGGTCATGCAACATTAATTAGCTGAACTCTAATCAAGTTACTTGCAACCAGCAGCTTCTTGTCAGATTGTAGCCCATGGCTGACTACATAAATAAACCTGAACCTAATAATTAAGTCACTGTAGATATTATTGACAATGTATGTGAACTGTAACTGATTATCTACTATATATAATAATAATATATAGTTATTACTTAACTATAACTTAGTTATTTAAAATGCTTATAGTGATAAGGCAATGTAGCTTTTCTGTCATTTGGAGTAGAAATGTGGTTTAATTTTTGATGGTCATCTAATCAACTATAAAAATAGTTGTATTATGTTTGTTTATGTTTGGTTATATGATCTGGGTTGGAAAAATAATGTCTGACAGGATGCACCCCAACTAGAGTAAATTTAGTCATCTGTGTGGTTTCAGTCTACAGTCTTCATGAGCAAACCACAGAAGTACTGTATACTTTCGATCAGTGGTCCCCAACCCCCGGGCCGCGGATCGGCACCGGTCAACTGGTACCGGGCCGCACAGAAAGAAGACATAACTTACATTATTTCCGTTTTATTTATTATCTAATTCTGACCAATGTTTAATTTTGGAAAATTAACGGCTTTTCTCCGCCACATCTGTCTATGACTCACTCGTGATGCATGTCAAGATGCTTTGCCTCGGTCACGTGTCTTACCTACATCCGCTACCTTCTTAAAGGGGCTTCTCCGGCCGGTAACACAGAATACATTACCGCTGAATTGAAACCCCCAACATAGCAAAATGAACAAAAAATAAAGTATTTGGAAAGTTTCTTTGATTTATCCTTATGGTGAGTTGTATTTTTCATGAACTTTCTATTTGTTTTTGTGGTGTATGTTATGTTGAAGGCATGTTTGACCTTTAACATTACGACCAGAGAGTGTGGGGCTGAGAGGCCATTACTCATGTTGGCATGATGTTACGAGGATGCTGCTAATAAAGTACACAGCGTATTCCCGTTTGTTATTCTATGTAGAAAATACCAGTATTTATGCTGGTTGTATCATTATATTTTGTTGTATTTATCCGCCACACCTAAAAAGCCGGTCCGTGAAAATAGTGTCGGACATTATACCGGTCCGTGGTATAAAAAAAGGTTGGGGATCACTGCTCTAGATGTAGTAGTGCAGTGAGGGAGAGAGAGAAACAGGAGGTGAAACACCTCCTAAACTAATAAAGATTATATTTTAATGTGGTGAGGCTCATTCCTCATCACGACCGCTAACAAGATTCCCTTCAGTCTACTCTGCTCAGTCCAAAAGTAGTTAGCAAAAGCAAATGCAGAGGCATTTCTCAGAACGTGATTTTTTTCCGCTGGAGGGGGGGGGGGGTAGGGGATAAAAGCCAACCTGTGCAAGCTGCCTATATGAAGCTCAGTGTATTCAGTACTTTCTAAACTACTGCCCTTCACTATAGTGCGATTAGAGTCATAGATTTAGAACTAATATCCTAGCTCGAAAGTTTAGAAACACATTGACACGATTACTCAGTTTAAGATTTATTTAATCAAACATAGTAACTAGGTAATACTTCATCTACTTTTTGAGTCCACTAGTAAAATCAGATTAAGAAAAGTCATTTTTATTAGCTTTGTCAGGATCATGAAAGGGTTTGGTGAGATTATGACAGTTATATAATAAATCATGTCACACATTGCTTCTTTGAGATATTGTGGCTGCTCTAAGACCTTGTTATACTTTTTATTAAATAAATCTAATTACAATCTGCCTTCAAGTAGCTGATTTGATGTTTGACTAAAATAAGATACAATTTTAAAAATGTATTTAAAAATCTCCTGTTTTTTTATATTATATGTATTTAATTCTAAAACATTTTCGTAGCTTTTTAATTATAAATTGCTGACAAAACTTTGTATGCAAACATTTGTATAATGATAGATTTTGTAAAACGCAGAAACTTCTTGTGAATTGTGATGTTTTTGTTATATTTCCTGCCCCTAAATGCCCCTTATTAGCCAAAATTACATTTTAAGCAAGTCCATCATCAATTTATTATGCAGTATTATACTAATTCCGAAACTGTTCTGCAACATTTTTTACTTTTAAAAAATGTTTGAACCCGGTCTAACTGTGGAACTCTCTCTTCTCGGCTCTGTCTGCACTGCAGCCTCAATCAGCACAGCTGGCAGGAGTTGTGCAATTCCACCTGGTTTCAGTAACTGAGAGAGACGAGTCTGATCGTGCACGCCGTGCATAAAGAATGGAGGCAACACATCCTGCCTCATCAGCTCTGTGATTAGTTGATTTACTTGAAGAAATGATTTATGTCAAAAGCCCCTTACCTAAATTCCACTGCGGTTTTGCTCACTATATAAATGACAGTAGCCCAAAAATCAAAGCTCTCAGTAGAAAACATCAGCATTATTCACTCAAGTTGTCCTAATCAATTTGCACTGATCTCCTTTTATATTATTGTTTTAACTGAAGGCTAAAGGCTTTTTATTTAGCGACAAGATGCAGGTTTCCTGATGCAGCATTGAATGTGCTGGAACTTGCTATACCCTGCTACACCCCAGTAAAGTACACAAGAAGGGTTTAAATATACAATTTCTTCATTTTTACAATGGTTCCACTTCTAACCCTAATTGAAAAGAAATCTCTTCAAATGGGTCAAGGAACGCTTTAGGGGTTTAAAATGTAACCTTTTTAACAAGGAGGTGGAATCCAGATTTGCCGGAGGTAATGATCAAGAAAAAGGTAGCTCTGGATGAAATCATTGTGTCTGCGTGGTGAGGCCTTGCTACTAAGCCACTTTTATTTATGTGTTACTAATTATGTTGTAGCATAAGAGTGAACTGCAAATGCTATAACCCAGGACTGACCAAACTGTCTATTTGTTGTTTAGCATTTGAAACAAAAATCAGTTGTTGTTATGGCGATACTATACACTTTGCCACTGACTATTTTACACAGATTGACTTTTTATTTTACATTTATATTTTATGCTCCTCATGTTATGTTTGATTACCGTTACTTGAAGCACAAAAAAACAATATTGCTAAGCGAAGAAGCTGGAACTCATTATATGGACATGTGCAATGATTAACAGAAGCGCTGACAACTGCGCTTCACACAGATACAGCGATACCTGCAAACCATTTTACTGATACAAACGTTGCACATAAAACCACATCTGTGTTTTGTGCAATAAAAGAGATAAGCTTAAAAATAAGTCTTCACTAAGTGCTTTTTGATTGCTTAACTACTATTGATTTAACACTTTAATAAACCCAGTGGTAAAGTAAAATAAAGACACTAATGGTGTGCTATGTCCCACGACCAAATAGCAAAGCTAGCAGAATCACATCGAGAATATGAAAACATATATTAGACAATTGCCTAATAAATGTCCTTTTATTCACTGCAAGCGAGTAACCTTAAAAAAAAAACATCTGGAACCATTTTACAAAGGTCAAAGTTCAGTGACATTTGTAAACGTGTGCCAAATATTTGCCAAATGGCACTGTTTAGCAAATACAGCTAAAACAAAATGCAAAGTTCTATGGGTTATAGAAATAACTTATCAAATATACCAAAATCAACATCATATACTTTACACAATCAGAATGTTTATCATATCAGACATGTTTGGTTTCATCAAAAGACTTCCTGTGAAAATGTTTAAATGATGTTATTAATCAAATGCTACAGGCCTTGTCACAGGACTATGAACCCCTGTGTCTTCACTCACCCTGTTGTTCCCTGATTTCTATAGCTTGTTTGACAGAGAAAGTCCAGAAAAATAGCAGAAGATTTGCTCCTTGAGATGTTTAGACATTCCAGGTGTTTCTTGCTGGTCTCACCTCCAGAAGCTGGTGGGGCCTAAAGTGTACAGCACTAACACACCACTAATCAAGCACCATGACAGTAATTCACGCCAGATGAGAGCTATTTCCTCAAACTAGGACTGAACTACATCAGATTGAACGTTTGTTATCCTTACACCGAGAAGCCTTAACCAGTCTTAACAGCTTAATCGTGGTCTAAATTCTAAACAGCTTTAGAGTTAAATGCAAGGTATGTCTTCATTTTAGTCAAGCAAGATCCTGAAATGAAGGCACGGCAGCGAGAATCTGTTTTAGAAGTAAAATTTACTTGATCAAATTTCCCTCCACAGGAAAAACAAGAAAATAAACTAAAGAAGTTTTTCTTCAAGTTAACCTATTTTTTTTTTTAGATTTGTTTGGCAGCCCAGGTCTGTGATTCTTTATAGAGCTTCTGCTAATAGAGAAAGCATGGATCAAACAATGAGGTCAGTTTCTAGAAGATCTTGTTCTATATTAGTTACAAAACGCTCTAGACTCCGTTATATCCTGGAAGGGGGAAAACAAACACAAACACACATTTTGAATACTCCTGGTCTGTTCAAATACACAGACATTCATAGAACAACACCAATAACAACAGAGCTTTCACAATCAAAATAAAGAATACCATGTCAGGTTAATTTCAGGTATAAAAAAAAAGGTTGCAAGAAATTTAGTCTAAGCATGAGAAGACACATGGGCTGTTTTTTTTGAAGACAACTCCACGGATAAAATCCCAACTTATGGCTCAAACTCATCCATTTACTAGCTGTCAAGGTTTGTTTAAATCCAGTGATGGATAAAGGATACAAGGTTTCATTGGAGGATGACGGTGAAGTCAAGTAGGCACCACACACAGCTGCTTGTGGTAGACTGTGGTTTGGTGTTTGGTTACCACAAGAAAACATTCCAGCGCTAGACTTCTGGGAAACCAGAGCAACACTTTCTGTTCCTACACAATGTATTTAGAAAGTGTATGTGCTTTATAGGATTGCTTTTATGAAATATCTTTGCTGAATATCAATATATCATATATATGTCAATATATCATATGGACCATCATATATATATGATCATCATATATATGATTATAGATTTCAAATCAACTATATGCAACTGTATGTGACCTTATCACTGTTATGTGTGCACGTTTAGTGCATAAACAGGTTTATATGAAAAATACTGGAAATAGTTAAAGTTGAGTTTATTGGTCACATGCACATCATACAGTACAACATACAGTGAGATTCTTTGATTCTGCATATCCCAGCATACGAATGTGAACGCTGGGGTCAGAGCGCAGGGTCAGCCAGAACGAACGGCGCCCCCGGAGCAGGTGAGGTTAAGGGCCTTGCTCAAGGACCCAATGACGGTAGCTTGCCTGGTGCGAGGCTTGAACCCCCCGACCCTCTGATCACTAAGCCAGAGCCTTATACCATTGAGCCACCACCACCCCAATATAATGCGAATAAAGCATGGTAAGCCTTAACAAGAGTAAATAAAAAATATTGTATTCTTTTACAAGCGTATGTTTACTGAACTGGGCCTAATCTGTGCGTGGGGCACACCTGGATCTACTGTTTTATCTGTCCACTTCCACAACGAGCTCCAGGAAAATAGTAGGGGACCTGTGACTGTTGCAGTCCGATTAACCGTAAGGGTTACTTTCAGTGTGTAAGTTAAGTGCCAAGACATTCCCCTATGGATAGATCAGTCTAGCATGGAGCCTGGTCGTGGCTAATATGCTGACATATAGGCGACATGAGAATGAATGACCTCCCAGTTCTATGTGGGACATTTACAAAACATCGAAAACTGAGGCCAAGCAATCTGACTCCAAAACAACCAGTCTGGGGTGAGTTCTCACAGAGATTACAGTTCCACTAAAAACTACTAATAATAGAAAACGAAGCCATTGTGTTGAACACGGAAACTTGAAAGAAGGAATAAAGGAATTCAGCTAGAACATGCATGACTACCTTAAATACACCGCTGAAGTGAGTAGTGGCTCACTCATTACTTGTCACTTCATTACATTCTGTATGGCTCTGTGTGAATGTTTTAGCACTTAGACTGCCTCCTGTTGTGAGCTGAATCTGGAGCCACTCAATAATGCAAAGATCAGACACCCATTGTGGCTGCAGACTCAAATTTCACCAGATTAAAGAGATGGCTTTGACAAAACTTGACATTAAAGAGTATTAAAACACATCACTGTGATGTGCATTATTTATTTTTATTGAAATGCACTTTAATCTAATTTCGTGACCTTTCGCTAGTCTAACAGCATTAAACAGCATTTGACTACAGATCTACAAATACTACTTGAACTGACAAAGATCAAATGAGTGCCGTGCACAATAAATTGTCTGCAATAAACCAGATCTCCGACCAGGTTTAACCACAGGAGGAAACCATCCATCTTTACACTTCACTTACACTGATAATAGTGACAGGAATAAGGGGTGGTGGACTAATTTATCATCACATCCACTGATAGATAATCACAAAGAAGCACTAACCAGCTCCTGCTGTGGAAATACTGGTTTCGGAAAGAGAGGGTCTGCAAAGAGACTATTGACAATAACGTCAAATATATGAAGCGTTGCTTATCAGTGACTGAAATTCTTGCTGCAAAAAAAGGATCCTAACCACTACTTGGCAGGCAGTTAGGAAATGCTAATGAATATGCATGAGCTGGCCTTATAAACTGTTTCCTTGGACTGCGACGGAACGACAAGCTAACTGAGCAC
Organism: Liobagrus marginatus; assembly: GCA_028566295.1. Taxonomy (NCBI): domain Eukaryota; kingdom Metazoa; phylum Chordata; class Actinopteri; order Siluriformes; family Amblycipitidae; genus Liobagrus; species Liobagrus marginatus. Next base: position 8,328,983 of record JAOUQX010000033.1, read on the forward strand.
TGTAACTCTCGTTGAATAGATTGGACAAAGAATTCAGCACCATGGGGCTGAGCTCACACCAAGGCAACAGCATATTGGAACCTGAAATTACAAAAGCACAAATGTTTATATGCCCGAGGAGTTAAAGTCTCTGACCAGTGCAGACAATCCCATTGTGTGGTCTTGCCATTTAAATTCCATAGCTTCATTCTCTCCCTTCATTCTCGTACACTCCCTGTGCTGACCTCCACCTTCCATTGCCCTGACAGCAGGAGCAAATGGCTGATCTCACACGGTGCTGATGGCTTTGTGTGCGCTTAGCAGCAGCAACCATGTGTGTGGGGCCACGACCACAATGTCACCACTGAGCTGTCACCTCAACATGTGTCCAATAAAAACATTAGCCCTTGCTGTTGTTATTATACAGTTATTGTTCCCAGATCAGACATCCTTGTATTGAGGATACTTAAGAACTTAAGACAATAGTGTCGGCTGTATGTTATCCGGCTCTGCATGTGTGAAGGGTGTTGTTGCTATTTATGAGGTTAAAGGACATTCTCCACTTATATTTTATTTCCTGTTATGTGGAAATAATACAGTAATGCTGCACATACGGTTTCCTTTCAAGCATGTTGACATCCCATAGCATGGTTTAACTCAGGTTAAACTCAAGGATATTGTACACCATGTGTTTCCTGTACAATATATGTTAAACTTGAATATCTTTTCTCAGGTTCTATGATGGATCATCCATAATGTTCACATTCATTTGGGAAGCTTTAAACAAAGTGCTGATCATGCAGAGGGACGATCCACTAAGAGAATAATGACCATTCTTTATCAGATGTCAGCAGACAAAGAATACCTGCAGCGCTGAGACACCTTGTTCTCGATGTCTTGTTTGCGTTCTATGCGTAATATATGAGTAGCTTAAAGATTACTGGATGCCACTTGTGTTCTTATATCTATTTACAACCATCAAATTGAGAAACATTCATATTGTGTAATTGTCCATTGAGTTTGAGAAAGATTTGATCTCACGACCTAGTGAAAAAAAAAGACTATTTTGATCATTTAACATCACCCTTACAAGGACACTGTGTAAGCAGACCTTCTCATTTCCTTCCTGTGATATTCAGGATACTACCGCCATTAGCCAGGCCTTGCTATGCTCCAGAGTTTCACAGCAACATTTATATGTGCTATAACCTGCACAGAGAGAATAGAGTCGGGTTTGGTGAGGATAATAGTGAACCTACCCACTGCTTTAATGATGAATCCCTTGGGCGACCTGAGAGCTCTGCGCATCCACGCTTCTCTCAGCACCTCCAAATTATTACCGCTCCCCTGAATGAGAAGCACAGAATTTTCCATCCAGCCCTGAAAGTAAACGTCGGACAGTGCCTTCACGAGTCTTTTATTCCAGAAACTGCGCAAATTTTGTGATTTAAAATCCATGAAAACATCGTGGCCGCTGCTGAAGCTCGCTGAGTCGTCGTCGTCGTCGTCGTCCTTCCGCAGCACCACAGCGAGCGCGGCCGCTGACAGCTGAACCACCCGCTGCTGAGGCTGCTGAGACATTGCTGCCGTGTGCTGTCTCACTTCAGCACATAGAGTACAAAACTAACCAACACGAAGCGACGAATTCTTCACATTTACACTTAGTGTTTTATATTATTTATACATCTCAAGCGTGGTTCAAGCCTGCAACCTCGTCGCTGTTCAAGTCTGCATGGCGCTTCTCGCTCCCAAGGCAACCGGTCCTGTCTGCTGACGTTTAAAAGGGGCGGAACCACGTGGCCTGGCTGTCGGACACGGACCAATCAGAAAACACAGATTGCCGCCTAATCTCTACTGCTTTACTTCAGACGAGAAGATGCGTAGAAATACTTCAAATTCTGTTCATATGGATTGGAGACGGTCAGGCCCCAATGATTAAACTGAAATTCACGTTTATCCTGATAGACGGGTGCATATTTTCAAAAATAATTTTAATCCAGTGTTGTAATGGACGTGATTATGATGAGTTTTTTTTTCTCTCCAAAAGCAAGTACTATATTGTGATTAGAAACTTCAGATAATGTGTATGATGTATAGTAATAATATAGGGTAACTGTATTAATGTTTAATTTATTCATTTATTCATGTTCAGTAACTGCTTTATTATAGTCAGAATGAACACTGGGCGTGAGAGGGAAATACACATTAAATGAAAGGTCAGTTTACTAAAATGGAATATGCACAAATATGTGGTGTATATGCAAATATGTATATATGCTTGGGTCAGTGAAGAACTTTTGTGTATATGGCTGGATTCTGCTAGCGTCTCTGAGTTTATCCCACTTTCCAAAAACATGCCAGTAGGCTGATGATGGATCATGGGGGACTGGTGTCCCATCTGGGGTGTAGTCCTGCTTTATGCCTTGTAATTCAGGGACAGACTCTGTGCCCAGCTACTGGCATGTTTTTGGGAGATGGGAACTAAAACTAAAACAATTACCCTGAGAACCAGAGAACCCAGAGGAAACCAACAGTGACATGGCAATAAAACAAAACTGCAAAGGTATTAACCTGAGATCAAGATCATCCTGGGGACCTTTTTCAATAAACGTGAGGATAGAAATTCACCCTAGGCAATGCTGCATTATCGTTTACACTATTAGTAAATGGTGTATTAAAATGGACAAACAGTTGTTGTTCTCGGGTATCCAGATTTGTCGCTTGACTTCTAGCTTGAGTAAGACATTTGTTTAGATTTTATGGGCTGTGGATAATAAGATACCGCATATATCAGCTCCCTGAAATCAAAGTAGTAGCTGCATAATGAAACCCAAACAAAGTAAGCTATATATACCGACCCATTGAAAATGGGCCCCTTAGTGGAATAGGATATTGCGGTTCCTCTGTGTAAAGTATACATTACATCTTCCCATTCTAAATAAAGCCTGTTAGAGAAAGGTGCATTGGGCTGCACCCACTTCAGAAAAAGTCTCAGTCAACGCACTCGTCTAGTATTCAGGGTCTTGATGTTCACAGTGTGCTTTTTACAGAACATACTTTTTTCATATTAAGCAAATATGTAAAAGTAAGAATTTGGAAATATGTGTATCTTTCTGTGGACTGTGGAGGCTACCCCGCATATTAAACCGATATTCCACTGAAAATCCTTAACTATTAAAGATTAAGCTATAGTCTGTCCAATGACATAAACTTAATGGACCTGTGGATAGCTGTAGTGCTGTTTAGCTGTACAGCACCAGTCCCAAATTAGCACATTCACTATTTCTCTGTATTCTGAGTAAATGTATGAACATAAATTAAAAATTCAACAGAAAGACTACTGAATCCTTAAAATTAGCATTTGCACATGAATTTGCTCTCTGGGGAAAAAAAAATCTGTCTCTCTCATTACAGTTTTATGATGACTGCAAGTGTAACACAGAGTTGTAAACTGGATCAAAGCCACTTTTCACCGCTCCTTGTTAAATCTTTATAGTGTGCACTGATGGAAGAGGCCACTAGCAAGATCAAGTGCCAGTAAACATCAGCGGGGACCATTTTGCTACCAGATTATGTGATCCAATAATGAAGGGCCATGTGGAGGCATGTTCATAATGGAAGTCATTTTTAACTATTACAGTCTGTCTCCCCTGCCCAAAAGAACACTCTTTAATATACAGGGGGTCCAAGGGTAATAAGGAAATTATTAAGACAATCAACAACCATTGTATATAGTTATTTACATTTATATTTACCGGTACTTACATATTTACTCTTTTTTGTTGATCAATTACTTTAGTTTTATAATTTTACTTTTACTAACTGTTTACTAAAAAGAATTGCAATTCTCAGTAATACTCACACAAATGGTGTTCCATAACAATTACATTACTGAAATATAAAAAAAAAAAATGAAAAAAATTTTTTTTTTTTGATGGACTTGCACTTGTTAATAATTTGTTAGTGTTTTTAAATATTTAACAATTAGATACTGTAACGCCACGCCCATCTTCACCGGAATACTAGCGCTTCCGGTTCGCGGTAATTCCACTTCCGGGTCGCGGGGTATATTAAGAGCGCGGCCACTAGGGGCGGCGCGAAGTATTGTTTGCCACCACAA
>JAOUQX010000033.1:8405104-8416555 GCA_028566295.1 Liobagrus marginatus
AGACTTACTAGTTTTCAATAAAGAACCTGTATCTGCATCTGGATCCTCTGTTTGTGTTTCCATGAAACGTTACAGAAGCCCACTCAGATTAGATGAGTGCATTTCGTGCCTCTAAAGTTCAGATTTTGCTTGTGCACAGCTCTCAGAACTTCGGTTAACCAGGGCTAGACTCTAGATCCACCGCAGCCCTGCTCAAGACAAAGCGGTTACTGAAGATGAATAAATCAGTAATTAGATATGAATGAGAAGTAGTCAAATTTGAGGCTGGTTATTTTTTAACAGGATGTGAAAATGATATTAGTTTTGACATGGTACTCTTGTGAGCGCTTTGAATATACCGAAAGAATGTTTCAAGCCTAGGTAGTAATAAAAACAATTACTACTTACAATTCTAATAGTAAATAGTAAATATAACGCATCTCCTGTGACAATGATGTTGGCTACAACCTCACTGTAACTTTGACACTGAACTCAATTCTACCTAATTAACATAACTCAACCGGTCAAGGCTTTGCAGCATTGTACGCAATTTTGTTTTTAGTTTACATAGTAACAGCTCAAGAATGGGGTGTGGTGTAACATGAGCATTGCAGTGCTATTACATAAGTCTCACCTCAGCAGTAATGTGACCTAATTACACAGTTAATTGACACTAACCAAAAACAACATTACTATTAAGTCTAACACAGGCACACATATAGGACCCTTTTCTTTATCATACACACAAAGCAGTTTTTTATATCACACATTGTTACAGATTTTACTAGAATTTTAAATCCATCCTTGAAACATAGTTCTGTCAGTCCATTTCTAGTATTTGAGCTTCTCCACATATAGGTCTTTAGTCTGGTCTTATATGACGAGTGCCTGGAAACAATTGGCATTATGGCCACCAACTGGGCCGTGTTGATAAGAAGGCGTTGCTACTGTGCATAGTTTGATACTTGCACTTGTTTCCCCAAACTTTATTCAGAAAGCACCAACTAAAAATACATACACGAAAAAAAACAAGCGCATTATCATTAGTAATACTATTATTAGTAACACTCGAACGTACTTCAGTGTAGGCTGAAAGTCTTTTTTCAGTTTTAATAAACATTGCTAATCGGGAACTGCTTTACAGCCACAGAAACACAGTCTTCTTTTGTAGAACAGATAATACAGTTTTTTAAAAGAGGGAATGGGCTGGCTGTAATAACCAATAATGACAATCATATGACAATACAACACCTAGCTTACTTTACATACATACAGCCCTGTGTATTGTTAGAATTCTCGCTGTTCTTGTCCTATTCAGATAGCAACTTCAGAAAGTTTGAGGACGCACCTATTTTCAGAAATAACAGATAATAATAATAATACATTTTATTTATAAGCTTCTCTTAAACAATCGAATTTAAAAAAAGCTATTCTAAACAGATGTTTTTATCTGCGCTTTAAAATGGAAAATTTAATCCAATTAGCGGATATGCAAGGGTAAAGAGTTCCATAACTTAGGCACTGCACAAGTCCTGCCACCAAAGGAACTCATCTTGAAATTTGAAACAGACATTAAGTTATGATCAATTATGGGCATGCTTTATATATAAGAAGTAGAATTTAGTAATGAACGGTAACGAAAAGGGAAGCCAATGCAGCTAAAAAGAATTGGAGATATAGGACTGAAATTATGTCAGGGTTAACAATCCTAGCCAGATGTGTGTATTGGCTGTCCTACTTGTCATGTGGAGATTTGCTTTAGGGAGTATATTGTTCAGTATATCACTATTTGTGATAAACTGTAAATAATTATGTATCACATGAATTCTGGTGGAAATCTGCTGAGTGGAAGATATTTACATCGTTTTGAGATGTATAAAATATGGATGAATTGCACACAGCAATATGATGCAGAAACGGTGACAGAAGCTAGTTTTGCTTCATCACAGCAAATCCTTGCACTTGTACAAAATGTGTAAATCTGAATTATCCTGTGCATTTTATTTCTGGGACTTGTGTTGGTGGTTGCGCTTGATGAGTGAAATAATCATTATGCGCTTTATGTTTATTCGCTTTAACCTAATATGTAAAGTAAATAATTTTCCTGCTGATTATGACATAGAAATGACAGCCTGTGATCATTGTTAACTCTTCGAATGTGTATGGAGCAAGATCGAAACTGAAACTACTTATTTAAGCAAAGTAAACTTGCTTATTCTCAGCACATCACACATCTCGACTTTCTTTGTAGCTATTTTGTCGTGTCTGAAGCCCTGAACACACAGAAAGTCACATGTCACTCCTTTTCGGGGTATAAACAACCCACACACAAACACACACGCAGACTGTAGGCACAGCAAACGCCACAAACCCACACACACACCCTAGCAACAGATCACGTATTGCCTACTGAATTCTAAGAAGCCTCCCGGAGGAAGCGTTACCAGGGAAAGTTAGGGCATAGTGGGCGTGTCCAACCAAAACAACAGACGAGACACCAGATCTTTTGTAAATCACTAACTCTAACACACTAACACGCTGACGAAATCTACAATTTACAAACAAAATAAGACATTAAAATATATGATAGAGAAAAAAAGGCAAATGAATCCTAACTAACCAGCTCTTGTTATCCTAGATAACTTGCATTTAGAGAACCAAAGTCACAACAATCAGGTCACAGATTTACACTTACGATTTGGGTTTAATCGTTATAAACCTTAGTGAGAAAAAAGTAGGTTGCTTTTAACTTGACTTGCCCTCTACTAACCCATTAAAGTTTAACATATCAAAAAGTGTGCTATGTGTTCAGAGAAATGAGCTTTTACTGCAACGTGCCTTCTAAAAGCTTGCTTCCTTCCTGGTAAGAGTTGCTCTGAAGCTGCTTGCGGTGGCTTCATTCATACAGCACGCCTTTCCTGTCTCACAACTTCACTTAACTCAATAGAAAACAGACTAAACCAAGCACAGATGAAAATCGTATGCTCGCGCGAGCCAGCCAGGCAGCATAAGCCTAAGTATACGCAGACTACAAATGCAGATGCAGACACCATAGTAAAATATAAGAGAAAAAGAGAAAACCTTAATAATTGCTACAAGACACAAAACGTGGGGGGTTTGTTACCTTGGAGACTTGCTTCGTTGGTGATTTGGAAAGGTCTTTGCACCGCACCTGAAAAGAGAGAATCAAAACATAAAGCATTATATGTTGCAGATGTAGGAATAAGAACAAAATACAGTCAGATACACAAAGCAAATGAGCAGATCCACAGTTGTAACACTGCTGTCTCTTTGAGACAATAGCTGTAACAAAAAAAAACAAAGCAAAAAAATAAACGCCAGTGGTGTACCTTGTCGCTCCTCAGGGGCAAGCCCTCGATTTTAGGCAACATAATCCTAAAAGGTAGCCATCTTGCCTCCCTTGGATTTAGAAGAATAAGTGGCTGTAGTGGTCGATAACAAGTGAGCTGCCCGTGTTTGCATGATCAGCACAGAGCGAAACAGCTACACACTGCCGCAGACGCCTGACGCATACTTCTGACCGAGGCGCACACAGCACAGGCAGCCAATCATGTAGAGACTTTAGCAGCCTGTAAATCATCGACCATGCCTAGACCCTCCTAAACAAAGGATCCCCTATGTGGGCTCTTACTCTACAAGTACGCACAAGGGCAGGAGACAAGCTGTGGGGTGGACAACTGCAGTGTTGGACTGGAGCGCTACGCTATGCTTTCAAGTGGGAACAGGTTGTTCTATACAGGGATAAAAGCCCGATGGAAACCACAAGCAGAGATTTAGCTGCATTTTCGGTCACAAATCTAGTATGCTAGCATTAATCCATAAAATATCTATAACATAAGATTACAAAGACAAAACCAGACTAAATATAACTGATTTCTTTTTTAATAATTGTTATGATAATTATACTAATTATAAGTTATAATAAGAAATATTACACAAACTAACTCACACCTATCTCAATTCACAAACAGCTTTTCTCTAGCCCATTAGAGGTATCCCTGGAAGAAAAAGTGTGGAGACAGATAGGCTTTCTTGTTTTAATACACTTAGAGTGACCGATTCTATCAACTGGCTTAATGACAGATTTGTAATGAACAAGTGCATATGTGCACACAGCAAGTTTAATTAAGATTTGGTTTGTAAAGGTTGGGGTAAAAGTATACTTGCTAAAAGCTCGGATCTCAACACCACTGAACACCTTTGGGATGAACTGGAACACCGACTACACCTCAGACCTCCTCACCCAACATTAATGCCCATGATCACTAATACTATTGTGGCTGAATGAGAAAATTCCCACAGCTAAAATATGGTGGAAAACCTTTTCTGAAATGTGGCGGCTATTATAAGCGTACGAATGAGACTAAATCGGGAACAGGGTGTTCAAAAAAGAACATATTTTCTACTTTCCTAAAACTTTCTAATTGCTCACGATCTGTGAGCCCCCCTTCCTCGAGCCCTCCCTCACCCGAGCTATTGTCATCGTGCGTTCAGTGATGACGAGCGCGGTTGTTAGCAGAACTCTGGGTCGTGCAGTGAATCAGCAGCCTTCCGAAAGACAGGGTCTTCACGTCACGTTTACAGAATAATAGAGCTTGTGAAATCCTTTCAAATAAGAAGAAGGATCACGATGAGGTAATCGCTGACTGCAGAAAACCCGGTTAATGCTACTTGTGTGTAAAAATGTTACAATTAATGTGGGTAAATTATGGTGTTTTTCTGCATGTGACCACAATTTCTCATTCGTATGAATTGTTTGTCTATGAATTGACAATTCATTGTCAATGAATTGTCTAACATGCTGTCATATAGACTCCATGTTGAAGCAGTATATTCCTGTCACTGGTGTAAACAAAGAAGCCCAAATATTTGCTGTCACTGCACTGAACATTCAATAAGGGAAGCATTGGATTATTTTGATGATGATGCCTGCAGTTGATGATGGTGTTTCCACCATGTCTTCCACCTCTCTCCACTTAGGTACTCATATTAACTTGCTCTTAACATGTCCCATATGCTTAACTTTTACAAGCTGACCAACCGTCATTAGTCACGACCAGTGCCGGCATTAATCATGCTCCTTTTAGGCTGTTGGCAAACTGTCCCTTACTAACAACTAATTAATGAGTTAGATGGTTTGAGTTGCTCACCCATGTTCCTGTACACCACACCCCATCAAGGCATATTCAGGTGCTAGTGGGAAGTAAAAATGATGGAAAGTTCCAATGCTTGCAGTAATGGTGACAGTTTGGAAAGCATGACTTCATGCATGAACTCACATGATGAATAAGCCCCAAGACAGTAGGACCAGTAAGCCAAGTCAATATTATTAACTTAATAGGTCTTAAAACCTTCTGACATGCAGAATGAATAAACGTGCTACTTTTTTGTCATCTTATTAGTTTTGTGGATTGCTGAACTTAAATCGTTCTTTTAAAAAGCCCTCGATAAATACGGTACATCATAGAGCATAGTCTTCTAAAGGGAAAAGTGTGGAGCCCAGGAGCAGCACTGGACTTAAACTCTACAGCTTTTATTGTCACTGATGACAAAAACAGACCCCTATCATCCAACCCACAAGTTCCCTGAATGGTGGGGAAGTAAAGTGTTTATAGCTGCGTGCTTCATGTGTGTGGAGCAACAAGCTAAGTGTCTTTAAGCTAAGTGTCTTTAATACCTGTGTAGTTACACATAAACAATACGGGTAGCCATAATGTAAATACTGCCGGTGTTTACACTAAGACAGAGGGATTATAGCAAATACAAATGCACGTTGGTTTCAGTTTTGGCTTGTGTATTTTGGCTCTTATAGACATACCCCGGTACAGTATCTCTGTTGTTACATGCTAACGCAACAGAATGTAAAAGATTTACACCAGCCCATGAGTTCATAGCCCAATTAATTATACAGGCTAAGCGTCCCTCTATAAAGTTACTGCTATTATCATGACATCTCTGGACAGTCTCGCTTTGTAAAGGTTGAAAGTAACAGCCCTTTTGAACACACACTATCAAAGCTATGGGCAGTTACCTAAAGTAGTAATATAATGTGAAACTATAATATAAGAATACTTATATTGAAAAATGCTATGCATCTGTTTACTCTTTTTAGTTACAGTCAATTATAAGCATATATAGGTATATGCTTTTATTCATCACATCTACATTATAGCACAGTGAAAAATGTTTCCTTGCATATCCCAGTTTAGGGTAGCTAAGTTCTGAGCGCAGGGTCAGCTATGACACAGTGGCAGCTTGACGGTGTAGGGGCTTGCACCCTGATCTTCCGACCAACAACCCAGCAACCACTACTGCTCAATTATTCTTTTTTTATTTCATTTCTAAATTTCACTGTGCAAACAAATCGTTAGTTCATTAGCCATCCTAAAATACAATTTTGAGAAATCTTTTACTGTATCTGCTTCTCATCACAGCTCCATAGCCAGTCCCCAATTATCATACACTGTTTATGTTTCATCACTTCAGAATGGACTGCGGCTATGGCCCCATTCAGAGCAAAAGATATTATTGGAAAACCAGCAAGTCATACAAATGTAATTTTCCTCGACCCAACACACTTAAGACAGAAACCTGATGTCCTGTTACAGCTGCCAAGACAGACTTGAGTATGTACATGTGCCAAAGTATAAGTTAATACACATGGGTTGGTTTTTATACAAGATCTTTATCTGTTCACACATCACCAGTAGTGGTATTAGAGTTGCATATGCAATGTGGACACCAACTGTGCACTTTATTAAGAACACTATATTAATATGAGGTGGGATCTCACTTTGCTCTTAATTTTTTTTGGCATGGAGCTCATCCCATCTGCACTGACGTTGTATCCGACATGAGCCACTTTCACTGGGCATGACTGGCCTCTGTGCAGCATGGAGCTCATCCAATGTGCACTAACGTTGTATCCGACATGAGCCACTTTCACTGGGCATGACTGGCCTTTGTGCAGCATGGAGCTCATCCCATGTGATCTCACAAGATGATGGAAACATTCTTTGAGAATCTGTTCAGTGTTGACATGTTTAGGTCATGCAATTCCATCTTATTTTTTAGGTAAAACCGGGCTCACTCTACAGGAGTTTTAAACCGTTTAGTCCCGATTTAGCCCCCTCGTAGTGTGAGGCGTTTACTGATCGAATCTTGCCCCTCTAGATCTGCTGTAACCCAAATCTTCACCTCCACGTTCATATCAAACATGTTTGATATTTAGGATTTTAAATTGGGATGATGAATTATTACGTCAGTACTTTTACAAAAGCCAATAAGAAACAAGTCTACGAAGATACGGAAGTGCCAAACATTTTGAAACGGCGAACACGAAACCTGAAGAACTAATAATCCATGTTGTTCTTCTCCCCAGACATTAACTCATCAACTCTTGTTTAATCTTACACTTTATTTTTTTCTTGCTACAAACAATAAGTATTAATGCGGAAAGTTGTGCCGCAGCACTTGTTTTGTTTACATCTGTTTCCACACACATACATTCCGATCCCCTAGATCATGTGGCATGGCGCTCCCTCTGGCAAAATAATCTTAGTAATATGTTATAGTGTGTGATTCACCGCGATTTTCAAATCTTATAGTGTGTGCATGTTTAAGATGAGGGAAGAAAATCAGCGAAGACTCTTGTTATGTGTGCTGTTTCCAGATTTTATAATCGGTTAGGATTTTAAAACTCCTTTAGTGGAGCCCAGTTTAATGCTGTGAATCTCCCGCTCTATCATAATTGTTCTACTGGATTAAGACCCTAACCCTAACCCACTGACTGTGAGAGCTAACCTAAGAAGTCTAGACTCATGTTTATGAAACCGTTTTAGAACAAATTTTGAGTTGGGGCACAGTGCATGATCATGCTAGAAGTAAGAGGTATACATATGGTCAAAAAAACAATACTGCAACCGTCACAGGCCATAAACGTGCCAAAAATCCTTCTACACACCACCAGCCTAAATATGTAGGTGTACTGGTGTTCCTAACAACATGCTCAGTTAGTGTATGTAACAATAAGGGGTAATCACCAGGAAAGCATAATATAAAGTGAGACCAGACCAAACATGCAATTCAATTAATTCTGTAACAACAGCACAAAGTAAAAAAGAAACTATTCTTACTGTAAATATATAATCTATTTCATATTACTGCCTGTTGCCCTATTGAACATTTTAACCTCAATCCAAATAGCATGACATTATTATTCATATATATTCTGTAACTAAAATGTTTGAGTTTCTGTTATGCTACAATATAAAGTTTAAAATTAGAACTAGAGATTTTAATATATATTTTCCTAGTGGGGAAGAAAACTAGGAACTAAGACTAGAAAAATGATAGTGATCGTAAAGGAATGGAACATATTTCAAAGTAAGTAGCTGTCTGGTTTTCATATGCAAACCTTTTTATTTCACTTCATAGTCCTCAGAGAAAATCAGGGCATCATGTTGGAAGTATATATGACTTCTTTTTGAAAGTTTAAACAGCCTTTTATGTTTGTACAAATAAATACAAAAAAAAATTAAGATCAAGTACAGAACCATTTAAAACGGGGCATTTTAAATTAACAAAATCCAATAAGGGTTTGCACTACAATACATTTCTGTGCATGAGAGACACATACGTACTGTTAACAACCATTCTATATGGTCTATATGACTTTTTACACTGCTCTCCAAGAGATTTGGCTTCCAGATTTGATGCAAAACTGTAGATATTTAAATGTCCACATAACTCAAAGCCAGAAAAACACCAAATCATGCCACATAGTGATAAACTGATTCACAGGGCTGTGATATTCAGTGTAAAACATGATGTGTTTGGTGTTTTCAGATGTGGGTAGCTGTCAGGTGTGGAGGCTGGTTAGAGCAGTGGTAGGCAGACAGGAGAAAAGATGTTTCGATCGTTTTTACCAGTGAGTGCTGCCTCTTCGCGCTTGCACGCTTCCGTTTGGCACCACAGCCTCCTAGCGGCCGTGCCCACACTTCACAATCAGACACGCAATTGCAGTAAGAATAACCCACACAATCTTGTTCAGTTTTTTTCTTCTTGGGACATCTGACACATTTTACTTTAAGCATTCTGAAAAAAACATCCGATATTATCATCTGTTATGTGTGCTAAACAAAACAAGCTGTTCTAAACCCAATCCAAGTCCTGAATGTCAGGCGATTCCATATGCTGTAGAAGGCTCACACAGGCTTACTTTATACAAGACTTCCTTTAGTGACTGAATTATAGAAATACCATAAAGGGCTTGCATGTGTGTATGTGTGTGTGTGTGTGTGTGTGTGTGTGCGTGCATGCGTGCGTGTGTGCGTGCGTGGACATGGACACAGGACATGCATATGCTTTTCTTTCTTATTAGGGCCCAAATATCACAACGACAAGAATGACTCAAGTGCTATTGCTGCGTTCACGCCATGTGTTCACCGTGTTTGTCTGTGTGTTGTTCCACATGCTAACTAAACCTGTGTTTAGTTGAGCACCAATTATGTGTTGTATAAAAGAGGAAGCGTTGAGACAGCTCAAGGCAGATCGTCACTTGTGTTTATTGTCAGAAGACGTATTTACGTTGAACTGTGGACAACAAATAAAGAACCATGCCTAAGAAGTCTGCGCCTGTGTCGTACCGATGTCCCGGTTCACGTCTCGCTATCCGAAGACAGCCATTCGGAGCAAGCTACACATTACAGAACGATCTGCCTTCCAAAACGACGCAGCAGACTGAGGCAGTGCAGCTGGGGACTGTCAGCTTAAACGAGCACATAAAGCCAGCGCGCACCGTCGGAGCATGCCGGAGAAAAAGCGCACGCTGCAGAGAGCTCGCTTCGTTAGGGCAAACGGAGCCTGTTTTTGGGATATGGGAGGACGGCTCGGAGTGCCAGCTGACCCCCGAGGATGAGCAAGCGATTTTGGAGTGGATGACGAACGAGTGGCGCCGCAAGCCGTTGAGCGCTGGAATGCCGTGTTCCCTCCGATATCCGCAAAGCTGCGACCCAGATCTACCCAGTCTCACGGACTATTACTACCGCTATTTCCCGGTTGAGACAGACTCAGAGCCCGAGGAGTACATTTTTTCCGCGCCGGCGGCACCAGCCCAAAGTGGGAGAAAGGGAGAGCCGCGGAAGCGCAAGCCACGCCCCCGACAGCAAGCGGAGCCAGGCACGCCCACTGAGCACGTGCACAATGGCGAGCAGCTCGCTGATGAGAGGGAGGTTGATGACCTGCCAGAGCTTCTGCCACCGAATACAGTTCCAGCATCGGCTAATATTTCCCCTGTTCCAGTCAATGAAAAACTCCCGTGTGTTCAAGTAAATGAGGATATAACATGCATGTCAAGTGAACAGTGTTTGGAATATGTTAAAAGGGTGCTAGAACCCGCAGGAAACAATTTCGTGGACTATGAGCCGTGTGTTCTAATGACTGAGGATACTACAAACATGACAACTGAAGAGTGTCTGGAATATGTTAGAAGGGTGCTAGACCCCGCATGTAAAAATTTCATGAACTATAAGAAACAAGTAAAATATGTGTCCGACACTGACCAAAATGTACAAAGGACTGTACCTGCTCAACCGTCTGTACCTGCTCAACCGACTGTACCTGCTCAACCGACTGTACTCGCTCAACCGACTGTACTCGCTCAACCGACTGTACCTGCTCAACCGACTGTACCTGCTCAACCGACTGTGTGGGCTGCCAGGACCGATGGCCTCCCACTTAACGACATCACCCCAGCGACAGACAGTGCTCTAGGGCCTGACCCCACGTCCGAGACTGACAGCGGGTCCGAGGCGGAGCGGGGGTCTGGGGGTGAGTGCGTGAGTAATGTTGGGTGTGTGAGTAATGTTGGGTGTGTGAGTAATGTTGGGTGTGTGAGTAATGTTGAGTGTGTGAGTAATGTTGGGACTCTGAGGCAAGTTGAATGTGCAGGGGAGACGGCATGGGTGGTTGCATGTGTAGTTGCGCGTGTAACTGCGTGTGTGACTGCGTGCTGTGCGACAGAGTGCCGGTCGTGTGAGACGGAGTGCCTGTCGTGTGAGAGTGAGTGCCCACCGTGTGAGAATGAGTGCCCACCGTGTGAGAGTGAGTGCCCACCGAGTGAAAGTGAGTGCCCGCCGAGTGAAAGTGAGTGCCCACCCCGTGAGAGTGAGTGCCCGCCCCGTGAGAGAGAGTGCCCGCCCTGTGAGACTAAGTGCTTGAAGATAAGTGAAGCCGAATGCATGAGGAAGGCCGATGGCGTGTTCAAATTTCTTTCAGAACCCGTTCCAGAGCCAAGCACCGCAACGGAACTGGTTCCTGAGCCTGGGGAAGACACAGCACCCGAGCCAGTAGTGGATCAGGTGTCCAGTGGGAGACCGGTGGCCGATCAGCCAGCTGCAGCCCTGTGGGTCGCTGCAGTGTTTCAAATTCTCCATGGTCCAGGACCGCGGC
>JAOUQX010000033.1:8416655-8426896 GCA_028566295.1 Liobagrus marginatus
GTTGAATATGTATGCATCTGGTGCTGATCCGGCCCGTGTGTCAAATTGTTAAAGTCAATGTGGCCCCTGAGCCAAAATGTTTGCCCACCCCTGGTCTAGACGATCCCCTTTAAATAAAGTACTCGCATTTAAGCCTTACAAATTAGGGTATAGTAAGTGTGAACTGTCATAGTGGCTGAGTATGTGTATGATGCTATCCGTTTAGCTGCGGTCCCTGAATGTGCGTATCATCTTCCTGAATGAAAAGGTTACTGAAAATGAAATTACTAAATAATTGACTGTTCAAAAAGCGCAGGTTAGGCATTCACATACAGTACAGCATAGAAGGAGTTGCAATATAAACTCAGTCAAGCTACTTAACTCCATGGCTTACACAACCTTCTGTTCATTTGCTTTGCAGACAATCGTTTTTCAGGGCCGAGCCTAATCCTGTTTGGTTACCTGACTGAACTGTTTGTCAGTTAAAAACTAGCAATTGTTTGAGCTGGTGTAGGTGTAGAGACAGGCTGATCCTCATCGCCCAAGCACTAGCTTCATCTCACACTCCTACTCCTAACATTTACAAAAACTAAAGATTTCATTCAGAAAAGAGCATACATTTCACTAGCTTAGAATTGCAATGGCAATCCATTTGTAGACTTAGAAGATGTTAGTGTCACAGCATAACACCATCTAAGAAAAGTATTTCCCACTTCTCCACACAATTTTGCACTCTGACTGACAGGATAGAAGGAATAATGCCATCCGTCCCAACCCAAGAGCGTGGGCAATGTCACTATGATGCTTGGCCACTAAAGGCTGTGCCATTGTCAGGATTCGAATTGCGATCTCCCAACACTTGGGCAAATAGTTTTATGTTGTATTACTTGAGACTTCTGATTTCTGATGGATATCTGGCTGAGTGAATGGAGTGTCTATGATTCAGATTTTCACAACCCTAAAGGTCTGATATGTTTTAGCAAAGTCGATATGCTGTTAAGTATTTCACAAGGATGGTCAAGACAAACGCCCTGGCCTTGATCATAATGTGTGTAATAATTATGCTGGCTCTGATACCAATCTTGTAGAGCTAATCCCCAATATGAATCGCAAGACTGTCTCTTTTACACACACTCCTCACACTGTTGTTTGTTACGGTATCCATCGTGTGTTATACTGTAGCATGCTTGATGACCTTATGCACCTTATGCCATCCAAAACAATGAACAGCTTTCTCTGTCCTTCGGTGTCTATGAAGCAGTTAAAGCCTTTAGTATGGGACGTTATGTTAAGTGTGAACTGCGATGGACACCTGCTTGTCAACGATCAGTAATTGTTTCCTAAAAAGCTATTACCACAACAAACGTTTCTGATCACTTAAAAAATAAATGTGCACAATGTCATCAACCATAGGGAAATAAAGGAATTCATTAATAGCAACATGTAATACATGACTACTATGAAAGAAATATTCAACTATATAGATTTGTGTGTAGCATCAAGACAACAATATTAATGTAAAATATATTGACACGATCCCATAGCATTTCATCTGCAAATGTTTCAGATTCATGGAAATGTAACATTCATACTGACTTTTTACTGCTATCCTGTCCTGAAGCTTGATTTAAAAAAAGAACATTGTCTGAAGAAAGGAAGGAAGGAAGCATTCTCATATTCGCCTTTTGGCAGCTTTGTCAGTGTGACTGCGTGACTCGACATGCATTTAGGCACAGCGTGCTGCAGCTTTGCCTCGTTGCCGAGGAGGGAGACACGTCATCGTGGCAGTTTAGTGTTTATTCCCTAACACACAAACGGACACTTGCACCACGTGCTGTGCTGACAGCGACTCATGTGGTTGGGCACTCCTATTCGTGTCAGGGCAGAGAAAAACAGAAAATGTGGCAGCTGGCAAACTTGAGAAGTTCTGAGATAATAAAAGTATCCAACGCTCTATGCAAGCTCGGTTGAGTCATGTACCAAAGTTACGCTTCCCACATTAGAACCTCTCTTTGATTCTCAGATTAAACTGACAAATCCAGATTGATGAAGAGCATGAAATATCATCTGTACATGAAGAAAACACTGCATGATCTTTGCTGCATTATAAACAGCTAAAGTCAGGAACTATGGAGTTTCGGTTTCACTATGGTGAGCACTGAGGAACAAAAACATTAAGCAAATAAAGTGAAGTGGCCTACCTCTGCAGCAGAGATCAGACAAGGTCTTTTCTTCAGCTCCACACATTTCCTGAGCTTACAGATCTGATGGCCAGTCTTTCGGTTTAAGCAGCAGCTGCACTGTCCACAGTTGATCTTGCGAAGACAAGGCACACATGACCCACATCTCCTCCTTTTCTTTATCTCTCGTCTCTCTTTAACCTGGGGTAAATCCTGATGTAATGCTGTCTCCAGGAGGGAAAATGCACCTGCGTCCACAGGTCCTGAACCTCCAGCCTCAGGTTCGTAATCAAAAGAGGACTGGGTATTTTCGGAGCTGCTCAACAGTTTAGTTGGGAAATATGTTGCTGTTTGAGACTCACAGTCCAGGCCGGACAGAGGACTGCTGTAAAAACCAGCGCTCAATGAGAGGAGGGACAGCGCACCTTCATTTTTACAGTACATCTTGTCATCAATCACGTTTTCATCTTTGGTTTTAACATCCACGCCATTCGAATCTTTGGTTTTCAGCTCTAAGATATATTGATGCTCTCCATCTGCTACTTTGGTAGCATCTGGCATGTGCTGAAGTGCTGCTGATTCTTGACATAATTCATTAACATGGGGCAACATAAACACATCTGGCTGAGAATAGCCTTTTGGAGTTATTTGGGGATCAGTATCACATGATTGTGAAAGCGTGGATGCTGTCAGGTCTGAGGTATTGAGTGTACAAACAAAGTCCACTTTAACAGTCGTGTGACATGGGGTCACAAGCAAATCACTGAACTCTGTGTTTGGTTTGTCGGCGTTCTGAAAAGGCCCAGAGTTGTTTCCACTTTCAACCATTTCAGGGGTGACCTCTGCCTTCTCCTCCTCCACTTTAGCAGCACTAAGAACAAGTGATTCTCTGTCCTCTTCCACTGTTGCTTCTTCAGAGCCTGTGTGAAAGAGGGAATGCTCTCTGTTGGGAACATGTGCCTTGTTTTGTTGGCCATCACTTTTGGGGTCACAAAGTTCTGTTTTTTTCATGGTATCCTGTTCCCTTGTCTTTTCATGGCCTTTGTTGGACTTTTTTGTGACCACCCTCCTGGGAGACTTCAGTTCCTGCAGGACAATCTGGGACAACCGCCTGCCTCGAAACGTCCTCCTCCTCCCTGCAAGGTCTGAAAACAGACCATGTTGGACCCGAGAGTTGCGTGTGCAGCGAGCAGAGCCTATGATATTAAATGTATTCTTTTTCTTGCTTGCTTTTCTTGGGATACCTTTATTGTTGGTCTTGCTGATGGCACTTTTCTGGCCCACCTGGGTTGCTTGTTTCTTTGCTTTGGTCTTCCTGGTTACTAGCCTCTGTTTACGTGTCTTTGCCCCACTTAAATTGTGTGAATTCACTGTTGGCCCTTTCTCGATTAATGATTCGGATTTTTTAACATTTTCTCTTACTGGGGGGTGTACTTTCTTTGATCGTTTGACAGTATGAGGCATAGCTGAGCTTCATGAGAGTGAGGGGGTTAAAAGATGAGTCTGCGAACATGGGAAATGGAGGTGTGATACTTTTAGAGTGAAGATATTTCGGTGAAGGAATTTGTTTTTCCGTTCTTAGTGTCCAGCCGTATAAATTCTGGCCATGTCTGTGGAAACGATACATTCATCATTACCTCATTCTGATACTCTCTTATCTCATTTCATATCTTGTGTCATTTAACGTATTATTATTCAGTTATAAATTTTTTACATTTGTCAGAAACTAAAGTCAATTACTAACAGTAATAAATGATTAATTATAGTGAAACTAATGTAAAAAAAAAAAAGAGTAATTAACAAAACGTCTGTGATGTTTCAAGTTTAAAAGGATGGATTGACTTTATTCTGATAGGTTTTTATTATTATTACATTACAATGCCTTGTGTTATCTTTATAGTAATAGGTAATTATGTGCTGCACTGATGTGTTAGTGTTAGAAATGTATGTGCGGTTACTTACTCTCTTATTTACAGTGTACAATGCAACTTTGTTCCAATTTAGTGTGTAAGAAAATGTATCTAAAAAAAGGTTTTTGATATAAAGTAACTAAAACAGCAACGCGAAAAGATAGTGCTAACGCCCAAATGCGGCAAACACACAGTCCATAAAGTGAACAGGTTAACTTTCCGATATTAAACTTTTTCATTTTTTAAATACCTACTAATATTACAATTGGCGTAAAAGTCATATATGTTTTCAACCCTTCGCTAATGACAAGTTAATAATGTCGACTTACGACCTGAAGTCGTAGTCAGGCTGAACATTTAATACGTTACCAACTTAACTAAACTAGCCTTAGCCAACTAGCCACTTGCTTATCCGATACAGTTACTATATAAGCTCGACTGACTCGGCGTCTAGATACAAAACACTTACTATCGCTTTAAACCGTGTCAAACTGATAATCAGTATAAAATTACAGAAAGTAGATACAATGCCCATAATTATCGGCCACGTTTGTGGCGGTGATATAGTAGTACGTACACTTTAAAGCCAGTTCAAATACTTTACATACCGGAGAGACAGTTGAGGCGTGTGACCTGCTAATAATACTCCACGCCTGTAGAAGACGCCTGGTCCTTCAGCACTTTTACACGCCGAACTACGTCGGCTGAGTTACTATAAACTTATGAAAAAGTTGACTATTACCGTTTACTCATAACACTGCCATGCTGCATCGGTGTAAAACACCGTAATAATAACCCGCACTTGAAGGAGATCGTATAGTACAGTTCCACTCCCTCTGGCCTTAGGCAGTGATCGGCTCTTTAACGCCCGCCGCCGGCTGCTGTCAAAACGCGGAGTGGATCAATCTGTCTAAACTCCTTCACCATCCATCCATCCATTGTCTCTACCGCTTACTACACACCTACAGCTGCATCCACAACCTGCAGCTGCAGGGTTCCAACACACTACAGGCCACAATCTTTCTCTCACTCACACACACACACACACACACACACACACACGTAAACTCCACGCATACATTACAGAGGCAGGAGTCAAACCCCGTGCGGTAAAAAGTACTGACAAATAAACCACTGTGAATGTGTGCATGTAATGTGTAACTTAAATAAAATAAATAAATCTTAACCATAACAAACGTCCTTCACAATAACATAAACTACATGGCCAAATGTATTGGCCACTCTATTATCACACCCATACAATATGAATCTTTTCCAATCCAAGTTAAAAACACACGATTATGTAGAAACTTTCGACTGTAAGGTTACAATTTTCCTTCGTTGGAATTAAGAGGCCCAAAATTTGTTCCATAATGCGGCTAGCCCTGTGTACTAAATATTACACCATGAAGATTAAAGTGGGAAATCTCAAGGGTCAAGTGCAGAGTCCTGACCTCAGCCCTGCTGAACACCTTTGGGATGAACCAGAGCCCTGACTGTGTCTCAGACTGCCTCACCCAACATCAGTGCCTGAGTTCACTAACACTCTTGTGCAATATGCTGAATCTCCTCAGCCATGCTTCAAAATCTAGAAGAAGCTGTTTTCATCAGAACATTTTTATAAGATTTATAGCAGCAACGGTGCCAAGTCTACAATGGGATGTTCTACAAGCACATATAGAAGTGAGGGTTCAGTTTCTAAACATATTTGACCGTAAACTGTATTCGTATGCTTCAGATCATTTAATCATGGATGGCAGCTCATGAGCTGGAAAAAATCCCAGCAAAACCAAATTGTGTTGTGTCAATTAAAAGTGATTAATTTCCATGTCAGTATCTTCTGGTCTTTTTGGAAAACTCTCAGATTTGGCTTTGATCACTATATGTAACTTTGGTGCAACCATAGACAATCTACAATCTTTTTCCTCTCACAGTAAATCCCTGATCCATTCAAACAGGCCATTAAGGTGCTTGTGCAGTACTTTGTCATTTCGAGACGGGACTTTCGAGAATGCAGCAGCAGATTTGTTTCCAACTCTATAAATTCCCCATTTAACACCTGATTGTTGTGCTCCCTCTAATGGCTTCACTTGCTGATTACACCTGCATACAAAGTCAAAAACAGACTCGCACAAACTTACCTCATTATTTATCACTGCTTCCACTGCTCCATGCTCTGTCAAAGCACTGCTCGACTGGTCCCATTATATTTTAGGGCACATGGATGGTATGCATCAAGCCTCTCCTCTGTTATGGTGACATACTCGTCCACATGATGTCAGATGATGTCACTGAGTTACAGGCTCTCTTCCATCAACCTCAAACAACCTCAAAATAATTTTCTGGTGTTTACTGATAGAAAGGTCAAAGCACTTCCTTAAGTAATTCTGAATAAGACTGGCAAATGTTAGAAATTGATTTATAACTAGTTAACCTAAAACAATTTTAAAAACACTATTAGAAAGTCTTCAAGGTCATAATTTCATAACAATGTTTATGCACTGCATTGTAGATAACAACGTTACTATTATTGTTATTATTATTTATAACAACAATAATTCTCTTATTAATAGTGGTGTGAGAACTAATCTTATTTTATTCTATTGTTATTCTCCAGATATTTGCTAAGAATTAGTGTGGAATGTGGAATGTAGAAATCTTGTAACATAATGTAGTTATTTATTTTGAATTGTATGTTATGGAAAAGCTGCCCTGTTATTAATATGTAATATATAGAAGATCTTATACATATACTGTATATCTGTCATTATGATTTGCATTTGAAACAATCAAACAACAGGTAAAAAATTAGACACACTTGAATAGTTTTTCATGAAGTAGTATTTTTTTTGACAATTGTGAATGAAACTTGCTAATTGTTCAAGATTTCGTGTTTCAGTTTACAGAGCTAGCATAGGAAATTTTCCAGGCAGGCCGGCTAAGTTTACTAAAAATAATGACTTTAATAGTCTCTCTCACACACACACACACACACACACACACACACACACACACACACTAGTCCTGCACATATAACAAAATGTAGTTTAGTGCTTATCATAGTGTTTTTGTTTTATGTAGCTCTGTTGTTCTATGTAGCATAATGGTCCTGGAGAAACGCTGTTTCGTTTCACTATGTATTATTACTTGACTTTAGACCATACAGACTAAAAGTTAGTGGATTTGTTTTCAGTCTAAAGTCATTAGTTTAAGGAAATACACGTCGGCTCGTTTTTCTATTCCGCTCCTTTTCAGCCAAGGTACGTAAACGTTAATTATGGCAAACCATCAGGTTGTCCGGTGTGTGTGTGTGTGTGAGCTGCAGGGTGATAATTAATACATTTTTCCATCATTTGCAGTAGTTTTACTTGTGATGTGTTAGTGAGCTCACTGAAAAGATCATCGTTACAGCTTTGGAGGTCATGCTATTGTGTCTGATTAAAGAAGAGAAAAGTCATTCCGAACGGTTTTATCTGGACCGCGATTCCGAATCTCAAGTCAAATCCTCAAGTTAAATAGAAAAAGCCTGTTCAATAAACGCGCTCTTTGGACCTCGTTCATGCACAGCATACAAAAAGTAAAGATAACACGTTCTTAGTAAAGCAATGCATGGTTTTTATTCATTATGTGATGATCATTTTTGACCTTGTCATGCTGAGATAATTAAGTCTCCACTTTCCATTGTTGCGCACGCATAAAATACTAAACCTTTAAATGTCCGGAAAAGATATACCGGTGTATCTCATTAAATTAGAATGTCGTGGAAATTGTGGAATTTGTGTATTAAATAAATTCAGTGCACACAGACTGAAGTACTTTAAGTCTTTGGTTCTTTTAATTGTGATGATTTTGCCTCACATCTAACAAAAACCCCCCAATTCTCTATCTCAAATAATTAGAATATGGTGACATGCCAATAAGCTGATCAACTCAAAACACCTGCAAATGTTTCCTGCACATTCAAAATGGCCTCTCAGTTTGATTCAGTAGGCTACACAATCATGCGGAAGACTGCTGATCTGACAGTTGTCCAGAAGACAATCATTGATGCCCTTCACACGGAGGGTAAAGCCACAAACATTTAATGCCAAAGAAGCTGCTGTTCACAGAGTGCTGTATCCAAACATGCTAACAGAAAGTTTAGTGGAAGAAAAAGATGCACAACCAACCGAGTGAACCGCAGCCTTGAAAGGCTTGTCAAGCAAAATCGATTTAAGAATTTGGGTGAACTTCACACCGACTGGACTGAGGCTGGGGTCAAGACATCAAGGGCTACCACACACAGACGTGTCAAGGAATTTGGCTACAGTTGTCGTATTCCTCTTGTTAAGCCACTCCTGAACCACAGACAACGTCAGCGGCGTCTTACCTGGACTAAGGAGAAGAAGAACTGGACTGTTGCCCAGTGGTCCAAAGTCCAGATGAGAGCAAGTGTTGTATTTCATTTGGAAACCAAGGTCCTAGAGGAAGGGTGGAGAAGCTCCATAGCCCAAGTAGTCCAGCTCTTCTTCTCCTTTGTCCAGGTACGACGCCTCTGACGTTGTCTGTGGTTCAGGAGTGGCTTAAGAACAGGACATGTCTGTGTGGTGGCTCTTGATGCTTTGACCCCAGCTGCCAAAAGCAAATAAGCATAGTACCTCAGCAGTGCCATAGACTGATCGCTTCCATGCCACGCCAATTTGAGGCAGTAATTAAAGCAAAAGGAACCCCTACCAAGTATTGAGTACATATACAGTAAATGAACATACTTACTAGAAGGCCAATTCACAAAAAAAGTTATTTTATTGGTCTTATGAAGTATTCAAATTTTTTAGAGATACTGAATTGGTGGGTTTTTGTTAGATGTTGGCCAAAATCATCATAAGTAAAAGAACCAAAGACTCAAAGTACTTCAGTCTGTGCACTGAATTTATGTAATACACAAATTCCACAATTTGTCTCATCAAAATCTCATATTAACTTAAAATAAAAATAAAAAACGATGTGTTGTATAGGCCTACATTTCTTATTTGAATAGTAATATTGTGTAATACTACTGCTATTTAATTATGTTTTTTATGTTACCATTTTATTAAGTTGCCGTTCTATTATATTTAAATAGTTAAAACCGGTTTCACTGACTTTTCGCCGGCGCTTTTTAATGACGTAATTCGTATGAGACCAAACAGTTCGAAATGGGTGTGTCTCAAATCGGCGTGTTTTTTGTATGGCGTGAACTTCGGTTACTGACATTGACTAGGATTTTCTGGGCTTTCGAGGTCTCTAACACTAAGTAAAACAATTATAACGGGTTCTCTTATATTGCTTAAACAGACTGGTATTATAAAAACAGGCAAACGGTTTATAGGACGCATTTTTCCTAAACATAATTTGATTATTGGAAAAGATATTCGTATATTTTTTGCACAAAACCCCAAACATACACGCCATATATTAACACCGCATCTGTGCTGCATTTCCATATCCCAGCGCTTGGTGGTTTTGATGATTTGATCTGATATTCGTGTGTTTGGACAGAATTTGCAGCACTGTTTCCGAAGATGATGAACTGAACCCACCCTGAAATCCATCGTTACTTCTCTAGGCTGTTGAACTTCAAAGCGATGTGAGACGCACCCCCTACATGGCACCCAAGACGGATAGTCAGTAAAATTGACATGTGGGAAGTTTGTCCCTAACGTCCTGAATTCGGCTAATGAGAAAAGCACGCTTATCATGATGGTTTAAGCTGATTAATAAGGTCTACAATGAGAAGCATTTTAAACCATTAACGCCATTACTAGATTCACAATCTGGTGATATTGGTGAGTTAGCTAGGCTAGCTATTCATTCAGTTTGACTTGATATGGAGTAACGCAGACTTCACGTGCACTGCGTGTGATTCGGAACTGCTGCGTGAGTAGAAGCTCAAGGAGGATCACTGGGACCGGCGCAAAGTCCGCGGCGAAACGCAGCTAAGAGCAAAAACCGGCAGTGACAGTTGATATTGTTGTCGGGTAGGATCATTTCTATCCATAACACAACGCGTGGTTCCTGTTTGTGAAATAGAAAACGCATTCGGTGGTAATGACACTAGGTACGTTTACATGGACACTTTTTTTTTTCAATCGGATTGATTTCAATCCGATTGTTGAATCGGAGCACACGTGTTTACATGAACGTTGAATAAAGT
>JAOUQX010000033.1:8454880-8469554 GCA_028566295.1 Liobagrus marginatus
TACCTGGCCGCTATCTTCGTTGCATCTGGATCCAACTTTCCCTCCCAGCATTCACCCAGGCAAATCCTGAGGTAAGCCGTAACAGTTGCTTTGCTGGTTTCCTTTTTCTTTTTCTTTTTATAAGAGTGACACTTCATTCCTGTTGTCTGTCTGTTATGTTGCTTTCACAGTCCAGCTTATGCTGTTTAAAGATGTAGATATTTATACTGGTAGTTATACCGGGTACCCTATGTGAACAGAATTTTAGACACTGCCGTATACGATTTACAGTTGACCTCACTTTTGGTGTTTCCGAGAATATTTAATTTATTTTTTTTTGCAATTGTAAAACTGTAAATACTTTTTTGCATGATGTAGATGTAAACTGAAAACAGTACTGGAAAGCACATGTGTAAACAATGATGGTTTGACTGTACTAGTCGCTGTGTGGCCATTGCATTCAAAATGATTAAGTGTGTTGAGCAACGAATCTGCATCCAATTGTGTTAGGCTTGAACATTCCTCTGCGCAAATCATTTGGGTGATTCTGAACCCAGTGTACAAGATTTCCCCAAGAAGGTCATATAACCTGGCAACAAAGGCCTAGTTGTGTCCAAACAAGGCACGCAGCAAAGTCAAAGCCCATGTTAACCGTAGTTAGCATGTAGCTAACATCGGGGAGAACTACCTCAATGTACGTTGTTGGTTGAAAGAACTGTTTAAGGTCCTAAGGTGCCTACTTTAAAAGGAGATTGAGTCGTCATTATTCTACATACAATGTTTAATGTATCTTCTATCTTCAGTAAATGTTTCCAGTTAAAATCCAGATAAAGATTTTAGTTCACTGAGCCCTATACTTTGTGCTTTTTTAATTGATTTGTATAGGTTTTTATAGTTGAACCATTTGAAGTGGTAGATTATAGAGGTGTTTAATACTAATGTTATAGACATTTTGTTTAAACTTGTGGATTTTATGGACTTTATGGATTATTATTAGTATGATTATATTGGGTTTATTTTTTCTGTTTTATGTCTTAGTATTTTATTTCTTGGTTGTAGCAAAAACATTTCGTCATTGAATCAAATGAATGTTTCCATGTAGTTACCTGCTGGCTCCATCTCTATGTTTGGGCCTGGCACAAACAGTCTTCTTGCAGAAACGCTAAAGAAACTTCATCCTCCAACAAGTAAAGAGTCGGTGAACTCTGAGGAGGTATTCAAATCATTCCTTAGTCACATTCTACTGTCTGTTTCGTTCTCTCTTCTTGCTCTCCTTTTCAATGCTGATGTGTTTATTCTTGTAATTTTTATTTCATGTTTTTTTAGACTGTGCCATCATCTGTGGTCCAACCATCAGTTGCACCTAAAACAACAGAGAAAGCACAAAACAAGAGTCTTTTCTCTGATGACGAGGACTCTCAAGTATGCGTTCATTGCATTTTTTTTGTGACTTCCAACTGTAAAAACTTTAACTTTTAACCGTGTTTCTTTTGCATTTCTTTCTTTGACAAAGATATTCCATGCTGTGCCAAAACCTTTGTCGAAAACACAAGATTCAGCACCGAACAAACCAAGCAAGGTTGCTATCTCTATTTTTGATGACGATGAGGAGGAGGTGAGCATTGGCTGATCTAGCCTTACAAACAATCAGAAATATCTAAATGAGGATTTGGATCTTTTTAATTGCCGTTTGTCTTCATTTGCAGGATCTGTTTTCCACTGTGCCAAAATCTCAATCAGTTCAGAACAAAACAGCAGTGCCCCAACCCAAGAACACTTTATCGAGTGCTCTTTTTAGTGATGAGGAGGTATGGATAACATTTAAACCTTCTCATAAACCTGTGTAGTTTATCATTAATCAAGTTGTAATTGGTCAGTGTATCTAATCCCTGTTTCCTAGGACCAGTGGATGGGCTCCCAGCTCAACCCAGCCAAGCCTGACATAAAGACTGGTGGGATGAAGTCCAGTACCAGTGCCCCCGCTAGACTACCCAGTGCCAAAGCACAACTTAAAGACAGCTTGTTTGCTGAGGAACATGATGATGATCTGTTTGCAGACACATATGAGCCAAGGTGTCCTTTAAGTCAACATTATTTGAATTAAAAAACTTTTATAAACTGTTTAAAAAAAAAAAAAGGATGCTATTTTCCCCCTACAGCCTGTTAAAATCCATTATACTAGAAATACAAATAGCTTTTACCACATAATAAAGAGGCATAGTATTTTGTATCAACCTGCTAATTGGTTGAAATCTCCTGACTCAGCTAACACAGAGCACTGATGTGTTGTTCTTTTAGTCAGAAGAAAACGCAGAAAGTCTCCCTTCTGTTTGAGGGTGAAGACGAAGACAAAGGTTCACTGTTTGGTTTTAAACCATATGCGAACAAAGGAACTCCAGATGCCAAAGTAAGAGTTGTAGTAATAATACTACTACTACTAATAATAATGTATTTGTAATTAATTGTAGCTGTTCCTGCAATCATAAAGCATATCTTGTGTAAGTAGATTTTGTATACGATTTACGGAGTTGAACTTGTGTGTGGGTCATTCCCTAACTTCCAACAGGTCATTCCCTAACCATGTGATGAATAAATTCCTTTAGTTTTAAACAAACTAGCAATTGTAACATTTATAGCATCTGTCTTTGTTAGAACATCAGAAGGAGAGCATGCTGGTTCACAGAGAATAGTAATTACTCAATGTAATTTGTTTGATGTGCCCAGGACTTAGCCTTTAGTTATTTCGGTCCCAATCTACGAAACTCTTCCTGACAACCTACGAGCCCATCAACTCACTGTGCACTTTTAAAAATTATCTTAAAGTTTTTCCATTATTAAAGAACTTTGTAAACAACCGTTTTAAAAGGTGCAATTTAAATAAAGCTTTACTTACTAGAAGTGTGTGTGGTGTGTGTGCACGCATGTTTTAGGAACCTGCTGCTGCATCTCAGATTCCCTCTCTATTTGGTCCAGAGAAGATGCAGGAAGTGCCAAATGTAGCTGAGGTGAAACCGTCAAACAAGAAGTCTGTGCAGGCAGCATCTCTCCCTGAGGACACTATCAAGAGTAAAAAGCCAGCTGGAGCTGTTGGCTTGTTTGGAGGAATTAATGTGCTGGGAGATGAAGCCAAAAACACCGCAGTGAGGATAACAACAACGCCGATCTCTTTTAAGGGTTTGTTAATAGATTTCTCTATTTTTACCCAGCCGAAAACAATTTGTGTGTGCCTTTAGAAACCGAATAAGAATGCAGAGGAGGATTTTGATGCTCTTGACTGGGATAAGGAAGCGCCACCACCCATGGAGACCAAGGAGAGAAAAGCCAAGAAAAATACCTTTAGTCTATTTGATGATGATGATGATGATGAAGATGAAGCCGATGAAATACCTGCCCTTTCCTCAGCAGCCAAGCAGACGGACAAAAGTACATTAAAGGTTGGCTTTATTATCAAATCAGTTAGTGTGTACTATGTGTATATATAGGATTTCTATAATTTTAAAGATGTAAATACACTATATTACTCTATATACCTTATACGTGTATTACTATGTCTGTTTTTATACATGCGTCCAGTTGCAGATTTTTTCCCTCTTTGCTGACCTGTGTGATTTTAATCATTATCCCTGAGACACACTATCTTGTAGCCCTTGTTAGTGTTACGCTCTGCAAATTTGACCAAAAATACATTTGCTTTGGAATGTTTTTCTTGTAAAGCATGAAAACACACCTATTGCATGTTACTGTGTATCTGTGTACAGCGAGCTAATAGTAATGTACTGCTGATTTCGGTTTCAGTCTCAGGAGCCAAAAGCTTTTGTGAAGAGCACAGGTGTGTTTCAGGACGAGGAGCTTCTGTTCAGTCAAATTCAGCAAAGAGACAATGATCCAGAGGTGGACCTGTTTGCTACCACTGCTAAACCCCCAGTAAGTTAAAGCTACTTTTTTATTCCTCTGATTTATTGGAAATCAATTTTAATAGCAGAACACATATGTTAGAAAAGCCAAACTGGATTCTATAGCGTAGTGCTGCTTTGTGTTTCCAGACATCTGCACCAAGCTCAGTAAAGCCTGCTGTTTCTGTATTGTTTGGGGAGGAGGAGGAGGAAGACGGCCTGTTCAGTTCTTCAAAGACAAACGCTCCTCCGGTAATAACAGCTGTTTTTTCTATAGATATTAAGTGATATGAAGTCTGTGGTGTGTTATTTTTCCTATATGTCCTCGAGCACTTTATTCCTTGAGTGAGGAGGGGGAATAAGTAACATGTAGAATTCTCATTATATTTTTTCACATTTAGAAAGTTCCAGATAAGCAGACTAAACATGAAGAGACTGACAAAGATTCAGTGCTATCAGCTAAGAGTGAGGTATGTAAATAATAAATGTGCATTTTTTGCACATTATGGTTATAAATAACATTCCCCTCTTAACAAGATAGTGCATCTCATTATAGATAAAATAAATACATTTCAAAAGACTTTAAGCAGGGGAAAAATGATGACTTGAATTAGCTCTATAGCAGAATCTTAGGTGATGTTATAACTGAAAATAGAGCTCAAACATTGGCAAAAACATCTATGATGTTGTTACATTATATAAATAATAAAAATTAAATGTTAATTTCCACAAAGTGAATTGCGTATTTCCACGATGCCCATTTTTGCACTGCGATGCATCGTGTCATGTTGCATTGTTCTATCCATAATATCATTTGCAGGCTTAAAGAAACATACAGTACATGTTTCACATTTATTTTATGCTCTGGAAAATATAGCTTATGCCATCTCTCACCATAATATATAATCTGTAGAAAACAGTTCTTCTTTGGTTTACACCAGTATGCCTGTTATCTTATTTTTGTTAATTGAGTCGTGTTAAATTCAGTATTACAAATGATCAAAAACATGATTGTATTGATTGCACAGAAGCCTGCGAGTCCTGCAAAACCCAAAGAAACTTCATCAAGGATTGGAAAACTTCAAGTAATTTTTAATTAACGAGTCTTTCTTCCTGTTTCTTCCTGTTGCACTCTAAGAACTATTTTCTCTGTGGCTTTACTTGCAATGAACTTCATTATCCCAAAACACAGCTGGGCAGCTGACTAACACCACTTTCTTTAAACACTACTGCAGATCGCACAAAAAGGACTGATGTCGGCACACAATCTTTCCCTCAGTTGCTTCTGTTTTATGTTGTTTGGGCCTCTTCACAGTATCTACTTCATATGCACGGCATGTTTTTGAAATATGCAATAGTCTATTTCAAAGCCTTTTTTTCTTGATAATTTCAGCAGACCATCTGTTATGGACTATATGGCAACAAAGTCTCCATCATTATTCATTATATGACCGAACGGAAAGTGTGTGACTTGTTTGTCAAATGGACTACTGAGACAATTTCACGTTGCAAAATCACTAGAACGCGATTTTACAGAAAATCTGTGCTGTTTTGAGACCTTCAGGTTCAAAACCAGGTGGTGCGGGGGCAGAGTGGTTAGCACTCCTGCCTTACAGCAAGGAGGTCATGAGTTCGATTCCCATCCAGGGTCTTTCTGTATGGAGTTTGCATGTTCTCCCCATGCGTGCGTGGGTATGCCACGGGTCCTCTAGTTTCCTCCCACTTCAAAACACATGTGATTGGGCACAGGTGAATCGGCTACTCTACATTGTCCATAGGAGTGAATGCGAGTGTGAATGCTTGTCTGTGTCTAAGTGTTAGCCCTGCGATTAACTGGCAATTCTCCAGGGAGTACCCCGCCTCGCGCCCTATGTTAGCTGAGGTAGGCTCTAGTGCTCCCGCCACTCTGTACAATAGACAATGGATGAAGGTTCAAAACAGCGGTGTTCTCCAAACTGTATGTGCTGTCATTGAGGCAAAGGCACAGAATTGATGCACGAGTTAATAGGTGACTTCGGATGTTGCATCAAATAATCTTATAAGATTCTCGAGCTTGTTCGAGCATTACATCATGCTCAGCAAACAGAATAGGACCTCTGTAGCCTTGGTTCTGATTGGCAGGGTTTCATGCTTAATTACATGTGTCCAGGTACACAGCCCTATAGATATAGATGTACTACTGTGACCATTTTAAAGGAGCTTATGTAGTGCCTTGAGAGGATTTGGGTTTTTTTGCCATATAACCCACTCTTAATATTGATACATTTTGCACAGCCCTTAGATTAATCCAGAAAAGTCCTGTTTATCCTGTTAGCATACCCGGCCATCTTTATCCATGTTTCTCAGGCTAGTTTGGCCATCAACCCTGCCAGCCTCATGCCAGGAGCTGGTCTACGGGCTCCAGGTGCAGCTAGCATATCCCCTGATCTGGCTTATGCCTCCTCAGCCAGACCTGCAGGGCTGCCACAGGCCTCAGGTGCCACTCTGCCAATCCAGGCTGCTAGTGAGGGAGTGATCAGCTTTGACAAACCAGCTCAGGTCACCACACTACAGAATGCCAATAAGGTGGGTTAGGCTTCAGCTTTATAATTGGTAACTTGCCTTTTTTCCACTGGTGTTAAGGGATGCAATTTTTTTTAAACTTCATTAATAAATGTAAAGCAGTGATTCCCAGTCTACATTTTAGATATCACTTTGCATGTATTTGCTTGTGTAAATCCCAAACCTGTCTGTTCAGGACCGTGCTAAAGGCGCAACGCAAAGGCGTCCCCAGACACGTGCAGCAAGGCACTTGTCTGCTCAGCGTGCTGAAGAGGCTCTCCTGGAACAAAACTCGACTCTTCCAGCTGGTTCAGCAGCTGGAACGACTTCAGGCCCGTCTGCCTTTAATCCTGTACCAGCCAGACCCTCAGCTCTTACTCTACCTATAACCACGAGCACTACCACAATGACCAAACAAATGCGTACTGATGGGGTGGTCAGGCCAAAAATTCCCCCTCCTGCTCAGGAGGACTTGTTTTCCTCCGAGGACCTTTTTGCGTCTGCCTCAATCCCTAAGCACACTCCTCCACCCCAACCCAAGACAGTGCTCCATGCAACTGTTAAGAAAAAAGAACCAGTCTTGCCTACCTATATCGATGACAGTGAGGACCTATTTGGCACAGTCAAACCAAATCCAGTAAAGAAAGCCAAGGTAATGTCTTTCCTTGCTGATGATGATGATGGTGACATTTTTGGCACAGAGAAAAAGAAGGACACTAAAACAATCACCAGTGCCATCAAACCAGACATTTTCCAGGTGATGTATTTTTGAATACTTTTCCTAAAGGTGTAGAACAGACAGCTACAGACAAAGATCAAATGTTCCTTTTATTATTAGGCTTGATACTAAAGGATGTAGATTGTGACTTTCCTTGATCAATGTTAAACAGCCATTCCCATGACAATCTACATTTCTACTCTCCCAATGTTGTGTGAGGTGCAAAAAGGAACTGAGAACTGTTTTGTGAACAACTGTTTTAATATGCCTGTGCAGGATGCTAAAGAAACACCCTCCAAAGTACGTAAGAAAACTAAAGAACAGAACTTGGAGGCAAGCCTGTTTGATGATGACGTCGACATTTTTGCTGATTTAACTCCCACGACAAAGCCAAAGGAGAAAAAGTCGAAGCCAAAAGTCGAAACTAAATCAATATTTGATGACAACATGGGTAAGTTACTGTTGCTACAGGGTAATAAGACTGGTAAAACACACACTTTCCTGTTTAGTAGATATTCACTATTATTTCTACTTTTACAGATGATATTTTCTCATCTGGAATGATAAAACCAGTGGGCGCTTCAACCGCTAAGAAGTCAAAGAAGCCTGTCCAGGAAAACAGCTCTGCAGAGGAATCGGGTCATAGTATTTTTGATGATCCTCTTAATGTTTTTGGTGGAAACTAAATACCTGAATTTGTCTATTTGTGTAGAGATTGTTGTGGACTGATGGACTAGAACATACTAAATTAATACTGTTGACAATTTATAAATTCAAAAAAAAAAAACTGCCTTATTAATTATTTTTAACGGTATATAAAAACTCATGTTTGAGCAATGATTTCATCAAAAAAAGACGAACAGAAATTTAAAGTAACCTTATTAATGAATTGTTTCATTTCCTTGCATTTAGTAGGGTAAAGCACTTTAAAATTTCAATTGTTCATCATCATAAAATCAATCTGATTTGAATGTGAATGGATACATTCCTCTGACATGATTTATTCTGTGCTCTCTTCCATCACTTTTGCATATGACTACTGTCACGATTGCTTTTCTGCATTAATGCTCATTGTTTTTTGATGCTGTTTTTATAAATGTTTGTTGCATGTAAAATTATTTTTTGTAAACTAAACAAATATATTTTATGAAGAGTGAACTTGTTTTTCTAAAGCATCTCAAATGAAAAGCTATCAATATGTTTCTTCTTTGACTTTCATGTCACTGGCCTGTAAATGAAATTGGGCTGGTCCTAAGTGTTGCATATCTTGAATAATGTGCTCTGTGACACATGTCATTGTCTTCCTACAACCGAGCAAGCACAGCCACAATACTTCACCATTTCACAATTTCTGCTGTTTTAATTTGTTTATTCGCTTGAGTGTTGCGTTTGCGTTCTCATTCGACAAAAAAACACTTGGACTAACTCTGCAACCTGCCTTTGGTATATGTGATTTCTTTGGGTAAAGTTGATGCACTTGTTCATGCTTGTGTAATATTTAAGAGGTAGAAAGATTTCTTGGATTATCTTTATGGAAACAATTCTTTGTCTACATATTATGAACACTCATATAAACTAGCTATAATGAGCGGGAAAGGCCTTTAAAGACTTTACGTAATGATCTAAGAATGTGTCTGTAGGTGAAGAGAAAACCTAGCACTACTCATGACAAAAATATTTAGTGCATTGACTCCCTAAATTATTTCATGCAGCAAAGGGGTAAATAAAAGTCATGCTTGCCTACAAAGGCATGAACAGAACATGTTCAAAAGTTCTAATAACCTCATGTATAGGAAAAAAATCAAACCCGCAATTAGTAATGTGTGAAATCTTGAGGAACTGACGTAGCCGAACATGTGTGTACTTGTGTTACTAAGAAACCAGAGTTCACATCCGGGAGACGTCGAGGAAAATCGCTGACTTGTTACCAAACTGGCTGTAATCCCGCCCCCTTGGCGCTGCCATTGGACAATGAATTAGAAAGTCTAGATAACTACTGACGCCATACGGCCTCTTCTATGTCACTCACCGAGAGCTACAATCGATTACTCCCACCGATTACTCCCACCATGTTCACTGGGACAGACCGAGAAATGGTGACGATGTCCTGAGGAATTAATGGTAATGAGACCGCTTTGACATAAATCACGATTAAGTTGTTATTATTATTGCTTGTTTTATCGCGATAATGTCGTGAGAAAATGGCTGGTAAAATAGTTTTCTTAAGCGACTTAAAGTTCAAGCGCCTATTACGAGAGCCTCTAGCGATATTATCATTACCGTCATTATCTGTAACCGTACCTGTTGTTAGCTTTGTACAAAACCGTATGGCTAACTACGTAAATAGACAGTTAGCTAGGTTGCTATCTGGGGCGCGTGCTCTTTTTTTTCACTCGCGTTCACGTCTGCTAAATATTTATTGGAGTCCTGAACACCAGCACGCAAACAGTATCCATTTTATTGGGAGGCTACATAATTGTTTTCTCGGCAGTGATTTTATTAAAATACCTTCTTCTACAACTGTTGAGAAAAGTAATTTAGTGTGCGCGCGTGTAAATGTAGGATTTCCTCCCGTAGCTCAGCTGCAGAGTGCTGTTTGTTCAGACTGGTGCTCGGCGCCATGACTGAATAACAAGAATACTTCAGGCTCCTGCAGCAGACGACACACAGTCTTCTGCTACAATGTTAAAGTATTCGGTTCTGATTAAGTTCGCACGAACTGCGGCTCGTGAAGGTTAGCATTGCCATTTTATAAAGTAACCTAGTTAATCATTGAATGTAATGAAGTAATCCGAAGCACATTAATGTATCCCTGATGTTGTTTTAGGGCAAACCAGTCATTGTGTTGTAGAATTTTTGGCCCCCTAGTAAAACGTCATGTAATTGTACGTGTTTGTCTTTTAAATCTACATTCACAGATTTTAAAAACACCCTTATCCGACTTGCATGTATCTAATGTATGCAGTTAATTAGTTGAAGGCTAAGGGCCTTGCTCTGGGGCCCAGCATTAGGATTTGACCTTTCAATCTTCTAATCAATAGTCCAAAAGTAATCTTTTCTATTGATCTACCACTACCTTATTCAAATGTATGTAATTCATTTTTAATAATTTTAAATTCCACGTTCAGGATTAAATTGCTCTGGGATATCTATCACTTTCCGTTCCTATTTGCTTTGCGTTCTTGAGTATGCTTTATGTGCTTCCGAGCTGTTTTGGGGTTGGTTAGCCTCACCGGAGTGTTTGCAAACTCGGCTACCCCGGAATACTTTACGAACGTAAAATATTTCTACAAATCTGGAAAAATGTAGTATCTTAAAAAGGAAGACCAGATCCAAAAAGTATTCAAAAGCTGAAAAATTTACATTTACAGCGTTTAGTAGACACTAGGTACATTTACATGCACCCTTTTTTCTTTCAATTGGCTTGATTTCAATCCGATTGTTGAATCCGAACACGTGTTTACATGAACGTTGAATAAAGTAATCAGGTTGATATGCCCGTTTACATGACACAGGGATTAGATCATTTACAAGAGTCACAGCCGTGCCAAGCAGGAAGCTCACGCTGGGTAAAGAACCGGCAATCTTTCCAGCCAGCTCGGGTCACACACGCACACTTGTTCCTCATCACCACGCTCCTATTTAAGCTCCACGTTCACCAGTAGTCACTGTTGTGCAGTGTTTATATAGGTGTCCCCACAGGACCTGTGATTGCGCTTCCCCAAGCCCAATCGCTGCGCTTCGAATACTCTCCATCACCGCCGCCCTGGCGGTTTAGCTTACTTCCGTGTTTCACCGTAATTATACCGTACGTTTGCGTGTGTCATCTTTAATAAACGTGTGCATACGGATTCAGACATGTCTCGCCCTCCTCCCTCCGCACAACACCAGATGCGTCTTCTGTGGAAGCGCTCACGTCGCGCGAATCCTCTTCTGGGAAGCCGACCATGAGCTGAAGCGTTTACTAATCTTCCTTTTATTATCTCGTCCATAATGCTGTAGAATGAAAGAGTACATCGCAATTCGCCATTTTTGTTGTTCCGGGATTTTTCTTGTAGTAACGAGCCTTAACACCTTTCCATCGTTTTTGTTGACCAATTTACCAGTTTTTACTGGCTTTTATTATCCGGTATTACGTGATTTATGACCATCTAGTCTTCTAACTATATTGTCTATTTTTGTGTTTAGTTACAACGTGGTTTATTCTACTGACCAATTTTGCTTAGCGCTCGGCAACTTGCCTAAGACAACAGCCGTGCGCCTACGTCATTACGGAAGTTATCCGCTACTGCACACGCGCAGAAATCTCTAGCCTCTTTTTAAGCCTCTTAAGCGTTTACATGCCCTCTCGATCGGATTAGAAAAGTTTAAAACCACCCCTTACGATCCGATCATTTTAAAAGTCGGATTGGGCCAATTTAATCCGATTGACCTGTTTACATGTGACTTTTTAATCTGATTGTGTATAGGAGTATTACAATCGGATTACATGGCTCATGTAAACGCACCTACTGTTATCCAGAGTGACTTATAACTGAGCGGTTAAGGGTTAAGGGCCTTGTTCAAGGGAATTGAACCCACATCTTCCAATCAGCAGTCCAACACACCTTAACCACTGAGCAACCACTTTCCAAAATGTAGTGGGGAAAAATATTTTTCTATACTTCAGTGGCTTTAGTGTAAGGGTGGATACTGTAACACTCATCATCTAATTCCCATTATAAATGAATGATCCCTGATAACTTTGTTCCTCCAAGCCACTGTGTTGACACATTATTAAAGGAAGTCTTTGTGTTAGTCTGGCTGGTGTTTGGAAATGAACAGGCGACCAAGTTTGAGAAGAAATTGGGGGTTCCAACAAAATCAAAGTGTAGCTAAAGGTCAATAAAAATATCAGGGAGCGAGGCATTTATTTATTAGTTATATGTTAATAAAAATGATGAATTACAGTCTTTTAGCAGGTTTTAAATTGATGAATATTAATTGATGCCAATCGTATAATGGTTAGCTTAGGAATGAAAAAAAAAAATCAGTGACCATTAAATGACTTGTAGAATACTCGCATTCATGCCTTCAGCGGTCAGTGGCTAAAAAGAAGAACCCACAGTTTGTGTAAAGCTCTGGGTGGTAAAAACAGGAAGGAGAAAATCTAAACCAAAATATGACTGACTTAAAGAAGGAGACATTCTAGCTTGCTTTGTCAATTCAGGCAGCTCCCTCTCTGTTACTAATCATTTAGGGACTCTTCTGTACGCAGTGCACATGCTGGTTCTAAACGTGTAGCTGTGCTGACGTTTAGATCTCATTCTTTTAAGGAGTAAGAGGATACACCTCAAACACACACTTATACAAACGTAGTGTCGTATAGTGTTTTGAATCAGTGTGTCGTGTCTCTTTCACAGTAGAGCGATGTGTACAGTATGAGTGCACCCAGGGACAGTGTTGAGCTCACAACCTCTACTTTTCCACCGTGGGCAAATTTCATCCCAGTCTTTTCTTGAGCATCCTCACCTCCCTCCAAACATGGCTGACAAGAGGGAGCCTCCATTTTTCAATGATGATAACCTCGGGGTTGTGAATTACCAACTGCCTTTCTTTGAGACCATGGAGCTGTTCATAGAGACTCTGACCGGGACCTGCTTCCAGCTACGGGTCTCTCCGTTTGAGACAATCATCTCTGTAAAAGCCAAGATTCAGAGGCTGGAAGGTATGTGTAATTTGTACACCTCATGTTTAATCATTTTATTTGGTTTTTTTTGTGGGTGTCTTGGCCAACTCCAGGTCTAGTTAATATGCGATTTTGATGGTGTCTTAAAGCTCGAAACACTCATTTATTTATTCATTGTTGTTTTTTACCTAATAATTTGATCACATCCTGAAATGCCTAAGCTATCTATGAAATCTTATACCCTGTTTGGGTGCTAGGTTTGTCCTGGGGTCTCTTGCTCTGTTTTATATTTTCAAAAAAGATTAAACTAAAGCCTACATTTACTGATTAATCATTATTACATTATATCGAACTCACAATTCTGCTTGGATAACATAAAAATATGATGGATATTGAAATGTCTCAATCATGTATATTTCTGTTTTCGATTTTTTTTCTTTTACATTTATTTGAACAGCATAAGACCCATTACATTTCGCTAACTTGATGGCCATTATGAAACATCGGTAAAATACTAGCTATTTCTGCAGTGTAATACACTTGTTGCTAATCTACTAAATTAATATGATCAAAATGGCAAGCATTAGAGTCCTGCCGTTCAGTATACAATACAACTTTCCTTTCTTTTAATTTTGGAGCTCATCTCTGAAACTCGGGTAGCAAAATTTGTAGTTGCTCACTCATAATTACGACTTGAGGGCTCATTTCTTTGCAACTTTCTAGTGGTAAACTCATATTTACAATAAATCTGAAAGCAACACAATGGAACCCTTGGACTTGTAGAATATATGATCTATATGTGATATGTGAACCTGTTCTCTCAGTTTAGTACGATATGTATCTGTGTGAGTTGTGAACAGGTGCTTGGCTCTTTCTTTCTGGAAAAAAAGGGTAAAAAATTCACCGTATCTAGTTTTAGTTATAATAATAATAAGATACTTTATTATAGTATTCTGATTTAATAAACTGAAATATTTTTATAAAGAGATTTAATCGGCCATGTTCAGGCTACCTGTATTTGTGAAACGCACGCTTGTCCCGTCATGTTTCATCAATTAACCAAAGTAGAAACAGGAACCAAGTCTGTTCTTGTTATCATGAAACTGTTCTCCTGTCTTCGTTTAATGTTCTTTGAGGCCGTCTTTACTCCCACTTATTCGAAATCAGCATCTAAATTTATTAAGCATATTCCACCTGCCATCTTGATCTTTCCCCAGCTTCCATCATTAAAGCCTGACCATCTGTTCTGTCACTATCTGACTTTATCAATGTTCCCCCCATCTAGTTTTTTCCCCTGTGCTTTAGTTACATTACACTTAAAAAAAAAAAAAAAAAAAAAAGAACTGTCCTAGCTGAAGTCCTATTTGAAATTTTAGGAAAAAACTGTACCGTCTTCAGTTCTTTGGGTAGCACTGAGCCAGCTTTGAGGAGAGACCTTTTCCCTCTGAGAAAGGACAAATTTCCCATTCCTATAAATCTCTATTGTCTATGATTCTAATAATCTAGAGTCCAGGTTTAGTTGTTGGTGAGGGTGTGCGAGCACTCCCCACAGCGTTGCCGCCTGCATGCTTTAAAAGGGTAGATATGCTTTAAATGTCTTGAAATCCCATATAAGCTAGTGTGAAATATTGAAAATGTTTACATACCCCAGTTGTCTTACTAAGCATTTAGCAGTGAATAAACAATGTTAAACAATGACAGGAAAATTCCATCAAAATTCACTGGTGGTCTTAAGATATTTAAGCACCATTCCATACTGTTTCTGTCGGTTTATTTTTGCCTTGTTTCATCTGTAAACATACCGTATATGCCGGTGTATAAGTCGACTTTCTACACCCAAATATTAATATCAAAATGGGGGGGGTCGACTTATAC
>JAOUQX010000033.1:8574020-8584356 GCA_028566295.1 Liobagrus marginatus
CACACACACACACTGATGATCACGCCTTAAACACCTGAGTTCACCTTATGTTAATTATCATGCCTCAGTTTAAATCATGCGCACCTGAGTTATGTTTAAAGTCTAATTATGTGTTGATTTGGCTTTATGCAAAAAAAAAAAAAAAAAAAAAGTAATGACTGCCATATTGGTGCACTTGATGAAGACAGGCAAGGCCTCCTCTTATAATACTAATTGTTATGGCCCCCTTAGCATTCATGAGAATAAACTGCTATCTGCCGACTTAAGTCTCACAGCATCTTCCTTACTCTTATTACGAGGAACACTGTACCCTTTTCAAGCAAAACAATAAGCCAGTTAGAACTACAAAATAAATAATAACATAAGGAACTCTTGAATCACAAGTGTGCAAAGAATACAAAAGAAAACAAATTAACAAGAGCCCCTAGTCCCCTGTCAAAGTCCTCCCCGTGACCTCACAGTCTACATGGGGAGGAGTTGGGGTGTCAGAATGCTAAGGTAAAGCTGATCGCTCTGCAGATAAATCAGAAAATTGAATCTCATTCATTTCATGTGATGTAGGGTGAAGCCGGAGAGGATGAGGGGGGCCTAAAATAGAAGCGGGCTACTTGCCTATAAACCTGTCACAGAGATATGTCTCTTGCTATGATGGCATCCGATTCTCTCTGGCCTCTCCCCTACCCCTTTCCTACTTCAGCAGCCGCTATCTCCTTCCTCCCGCTATGTCTCTGTGCTCTTTAAGACAAAGGGTAATAAAGCTATAAATTGTGTGTCTTGCAGAACGTATAGACATTCTGTCTCAGAACTGCTGTTAGAACTGCCATAAAGCACCCTCAAAGTCATAGATAAAGATTTACAGTTATTTAACATCCTCCTCCTGCACTAAATCAGTGTGATAAGAGAATTAAGTGATGGCTATAGGTTCTTTGTCCTTAGGCTATTGATTTTTTCGCCCCCAGAAGGATCTGCTATGTTATAATTATTGAGCTCTGGACTTGATTCAGGTTTACAGAGGGGAGACAGGGCACCTGCTTCTCTCATTTTAACACATATTAAAAAAAAGACAGATCATACTCTTTAATTTGTACATGTACTCTCAACACTGATCATAACAGCGTTGTGTG
Source organism: Liobagrus marginatus (assembly GCA_028566295.1). Taxonomy (NCBI): domain Eukaryota; kingdom Metazoa; phylum Chordata; class Actinopteri; order Siluriformes; family Amblycipitidae; genus Liobagrus; species Liobagrus marginatus. The sequence goes on from JAOUQX010000033.1 coordinate 8,575,145, forward strand.
ATTACAATCCCGATTTTTTTTTCATTTGCAACAATATTTTTTGTATCTGATATTAATTTGGTGTTGCCATTAGATTATTGTTTTACTTGCGTTACTGATCTGTAGTACATAAGGGAGACGTGTTGTGGGTTTACAGCCATTTAACGTGCTGACATTTAAGTTAAGCTCTAAAAACTGCAGTGTAGATCAGGTGTCACACTGAGCACATTGCAGTGAGTTAGAGTAACACTACTTGGCCAAAGATATGCCTTCAATCTCCATAAACAACGCCATTATATGTGATGTCTTATCGATATGTGTCACATAGAGGAAAAACAGGTGCACAGGAGTGATGCCATTAAACGCAACCCAGGCACTTGTTAACAGCTAAGTGTGGCAGTCACAACGCACACCTCCACCTGAATTAGTGCCGCGTCACCCAAAGTGATCAGGAACCGTCATAAACATGGGCGCCATAAAGCACAAATCAGTTTGATCTTCAAGATGTCTCACGGCTTGTTTGTAGAGCTTATGTCTGTGTGCTTCTTTCTCAAATAAGAGAATCATAGTGTGAGAGAGAGCCTTGTCATACTGGGTTTGGAGACTTGGCAATCACAATGCTGCATTCAGAGGAGGGAGTGTGTGATATGAATGACTTTGTATACCTGATAATTCCTGTTTCTGCTGCATGATTGAGCCAAAGCCACGGACATGCTACACACAGACCCAGTATACTACGGCTTGAAACAAGCATACTAGGGATATGAGTAAAAAACGAATTTCTGCTGATCTCCATTTAGCTCTGTAATTAATTAATTCTCCCACAGTGCACTTGATTGACACATTGAAAGAAAACAATGAAAGAACTGACCACGCACACTTTGGGGGGAAAAAAGACAGAAACGAAGGCTTAAGTAGTTAAGTGGTTGAGCTACAGTAGTTGTCAGGCAAATCAGCATTGGCGTTTAGGTTAATGTCTCAGGACATGGGGCTTTTCTACACAATCATGCAGACTTTAATTTCCCTTGACCTTTCACCATGAAGAAAATTCCAGTTGACGTTGTCGTCAGGGCACTGAAAATAGCCGTGGAGATCCACAGCATCTGCATGATGAATGGGAACATAGGCTACAAATCCACACCATCTGTTTCAAGGCCTTGGATACATATGCACACACACGTTTCACATCATGGAGGCAAGAACAGTATGTAAAATGCAATTGCCACTCTTAACCTAAAATCTCTCAAGGTGAATGTTACATTACATTTCTAAATAACTGCCTTAAGACTCTTGTGGGAGGAGCATTTTTTATTTTTAGACCACTTCTAACTATGAGATCATTAACTGCTTTTGTCTTTTGAATGTGTAAGACTGGGTTTCTGTATGTTTGTAATACTTTACCTGTGTGTGTGAGTGTATGTGTGTGTGTGTGTGTGTGTGTGTGAACCAACTTGTTTTCATGATTTACCAGGACACAAATTTGTATAATGAGATGGGAATTACATTGGTATTATTGCATAGGCATGTTTTATGGGGACATTTCATGAGCCACCATAAATAAAATAGGTTTAAAAACATAAACAATTAAATGTGTAAAAATGTAGAATGTTTAGTGTGATGTGTAGGTTTAGAAGTAGGGGCAGGGTAAGAGGATAAAATGTTCAAGTTTGTACACTATAAAAACCAGTTGTGGCTATGGATTGCCCTCACTAAGATAGCAAAACAAGTGTGTGTGTGTGTCTGGGCTTGAAAACGTAAACCATTTTAATCAATAATGTTTCACTACCTATTCAATTTATCCTTTAGATTGCAGACGGCTTTGCAACTGAAAGAAAAAAAATACAGTTATACTGTTTTCTTCCTCAGTCATAAATTACTGCCATGTAATAAAAAGCATCAGAAACCACATCTGTAAATTATCGTCGACAAATAATAATGAATCACTTACCGAATTGAGAGACAGTTGATTTATAATTAGAGGCTGACTGCAGCAGGAAATATGGGCCGTGGAGTCGGGAGGATTTGGTGGGTCTGCGAGCTCGTACATCATTCTGCTCTTAAAGCATGATCTCAAGACCCACTTTCACGTTCACGTTCACGTTGCGAGAAATGGCCCACTCTTGCTGTTTATAGAGCGCTGCTTAAACATGCTTGCATGCCTGCCGGAGTGCAGGCAAATTGTTTTAAAGTTAATAAATAAATTATTAAAATACAGCATAGTATATTTAATACATAAGAGATGAGAATAGATTTTCATAACAGTTAGAATAAGTCACTGTTTCAAACATTTGAATTTGTGGCAAGCTCTTATGAATAATACATTTCTACCTATGATAGCATTTGCAGAAAACAAGAAAATAAATTAATAAATACACTGTGGCCAGTTTTAAGCTTGTGATTATTTCAGCATTTTTAATATAAATGTTCAACATGCGCTTACTGTAAAGTCTATTAAAGTGATTTTTAAGACTGTAGATTCATATGTATAAGACTGCCAGAGCTCGCTTTATTCTAAGCCATTTCTTTGAATTATGTGATCACAGAACAAATTTGACATTTAAGCTACCAAAAAAACTTTTGGCATTAACAAATTAACAGTGAGCAAAGTTTTTATTAAACCCTCAAAACAATTAGTCAAGGGGAGGAAAACCAAGGCCTTGTCCTTGGCTGTCTGACCTTAGCATAAAGATAGTCCTCCTACCCTCGTTCTCCCCACCCCACCCATCTCTCTCTCTTTAGTTGTTCACTGCTGGGCGCAGTGGAAGTGATTTATCTCAGCATGAAAGGTCTTATGATAATACCAAAACAGGATGAGGCCTAAAGCCTGCTTCATTTCTGTTTTCATGAAGTTCACGGCCTTAAAGCAATGATAAATGTCAAAGCAACAAATGTCCCGTAAATAAGGGGCTGTAAGTCAAGAGCCAGGGCTGATCAGAACCTGGAGGAGATTCAGTTCAAAAGACTTGTTCAAACAGAAGTTTGCTGACAAAAAAAAAAACCCAATAAACTTAACAAAACAACAATAATTAACGCTTACGTATATGCACATATAAACACCCACACAAACAATAATAACACTAATACCAACACTAATAAACTACGCCTTTTTTTTGGAAAATATAAAGCTGACTTGCTTTATGATGATGAAATGATCATAATTTCTATGCATTTTCCATTCTTAATTTATTGTAGCTTTGTCTTATTCCATCATTCAATTGAATGTCAAGTAAACAACACAGAGGCCTCAGTGCTGCCATCTAATGGACGACAAATGCACCAGCAGAACTATAGACAGCAACATATAAGCAATGCTTAAATGCATAACATGACTAGTTAAAGAAATACATTTGAACATGTTTAACATGTATGTTGTTTTTAAAGCCCCATATCAGTAAATTATGTTAAAAGAAAGGGTTTATACAGTGCATTAAGCCATTCGGCATTGAAGCTGCTCAATGCAAAGCATTGTTAAATGTATTGATCTATTCCTCTCAGGACCGAATGTGAAGGTTAACAAAATGAGGACAGAGAAAACAAACTCAGCATTTAACTTCTTTCATTCGCAGCATTCTACATGGGTGGTATGGACGTGCCACATGTTCAGCTCTGGTATGTCTGATTTAATTTTGGATTTCTGGGTTACATCCTCTGATTTCTTCCCATTCATCAATAACATGATGGTGCCTGAACTGGCAACTCTAAATTGGCCCAGGTGAATGGTTGGATTAAAATGGCAACCTATCAGGGGTGCAATCCCTTCTTTACTAGAGATCCAACCAGGTTGACCTTGACCCTGAGGACTATTAGATGAGATAAAAGATTGAATGAATTGTTGTTGACCGTAAATACAGGTCATGACATACAGGTCTCCCAGCTGATTGTGTGCACCGATGTAATGACAGTTCCACAAGACACGGCACTATTTATAATTTCTGCATTACCATGCAAGAAGGTCACATGCAGATGGTATGACATTAAACATGCACACTGATCTAAACTTATTTGTGCATCCACTTTAGTGGATTAAAACCTTGACATAAAATATATCACCGCAGTATTGAACCTATGAGAGAACGTTTTGGTACCTCCCTTTGCTTTACAAACATCCCTGGCACTGTTGCGTGTCTGTGGTCTGGTATGGGTCTATGTGCTGCTGTATATTCAGTGCTTACTCCCCTGGCCATGACCATGCTCGACAGACATGTCTGGATTTATGGACCACTGGCTGCTAGCTGATTAGGGCACAGCTTGTAAAACGTATTTTGGCATGTACACAGGTTTTAGTGGAGCTCCTCCTGCCAGGCCATTGTAATACATCAACAGCAGGAGAGAGAGCTAGAGAGAGAGAGAGGCACAGTTGCAGTAACCCACTTGCAATATTTGAGCCTCATGCGTGCTCATACTCTAGCCTTGTGATTGTCATAGTGACCCTGGTTAAAACTGATTGACTATTAACACATCTTCATCATTTAATACTGGTGTTATTCATAGTTATAGACACGTGAAGTACATGTTCAGTGTTCTGTTGCTAAATTGCAGGTTGCAAGCTGAAATCCACCTTCTCTTCTCCATTGTATGCAGAGGAAGTGTGGGTAAGGTCTCCTACCTGCTACCTATTACAAAACTGCTATTTTATACTAAATCTCACTTATCGATATTATAAGAAGCCAAAAGGACCAAATAGCAGGACTTTAAAAACTATGAACTTGATTGAATTACACACATTTGCACGTCACATAAACGCACCATTTATTCAAGTGTCCTGGAAAATAGATAACGGTGAATGCAACTGTTTCCCTAAGGCAACCAGACTGCAGCTATACAAGAGGCTTGATTGGAACTGGAGGATGGCTTTCTGGCTGTATATTTGTGCTGACCAGCTTACTATCAGTGCCAGAGAATGTGGTTTGAGAATGCAGGACAGGGTAATCAGCAAAACCTGACACCACTTTTAAACAGTTGCCTGTATTGCCACAGCCAAAGTGCTGCTCTTTAAAAGACAGCTAGGGGACGTTCATTAAGAATATTGTCAAGCACAATTGCTTGGACGTGAAGAAACAATTACTTTCAACAATCCTCTGAGGTCCATTAACGTTATTTATAGTGACACGTAAATAAATAAATATAAATAAAGCAATATAAATATAAAAAATACATAAATTGGTCCACATTCCAAATCAAGACCTCTCCAGGGTACTATGCTAGTCATGCTGCCTCACATTAAATCACTGATGCAGATAACAATGGACATAGTGTGCATATGATAATGTCTTGACTGTAAAATATCGCTCCTACTAAGCTGCCTATGAACGAGTGCAGTGACATATGCTAAAAGGCACAAGCGCTCCTGCAGGATCAATAAACTTCACCAGGTTTTGGGATTTATGACGGTATGCTATCAGTCAATTAGGAATGAACTCATTTGAAGCCCTTAGAAATGCCAATGGGCATTATACCTAAATCAGAGGCAAGACAAATACAGCTGAAAGGGACAAACTTTCAACATGACTTACAGAACAGGAAATTTATTGTACTGTGTTGCAGCCTGACATAAAGTCCCGAAGAGAAACTGCTATACAGTAATCAAAGTAGAGTACCAAAAAGCACCCAGGAAAGAAAGAAAATACATTTGTGTCTGAAGCAGCTGAGCTCTATAATTCTGCACACCATTTGCAGGACAATGCTGCTTCCTTTGACAGGTTTAGGACTATAGAAGAGATACAAAAAAGCACGGTATGCTGCCTCGGCCCTTCCCTTCCACAGATGCACTCATTTGCTTGATCACTCTCCCTCTGGCTATCACTCAAAAGCAGGAGCTTTCAGCATGCAGCTGATAATCACACATATTCCATGTGCCGGCAGCCCATAAATCTCAGTCACTCTTTTATCTTCCAGTCATTCATCAATCACACAATGAGTCGGATGGTGAACAGCCTGCTTTACAATATATTAAATTAGTACCTGGGATGTTTACCAAAATAATGCATGACAACAGGATGAGGTAAAAATATAGCTCTGCAGCATTCCCCAAATTAAAAGTCCTCCAGTTCACACATTCAGGAGGAAAGTGCAGCGTTTTCAGTCTGCGTGTGTCTGGACATGAGCTGCTCACACTGATCCTGCAAGCTCAGGGGCTGATAAAAAATGATTGGCTACAGATAAATAGTTACCTTTTAAATATTTTTGAATCATAGTCGGGCAAAAATAAAATCGGCCTTTACTTAAATATCGAGGAGGCATTATTTCAGGACGGCAGTAAGGCAAAGGCAGCACATTTTCTGTGTATATTTCTTATAATTAGATTCTGAACGATGCTTGGAAGAGCTAAGGAACTGCTGTTTCTCTTGAACTGACCTACAAATCGATAGATGTTTCAATATCTCATTTTGCTTTTCTCAGGCAAAAAACAAAATAGATGAAATATTACATTCGATTTAGTTGTGGCTGCACCTTTCTAAGAAATCTAATGGAATAAGTGTACCACTTCATGTGCAACCTAATTTCTTTTCCCCCACTATGAGACAAGAAGTGTAGACTCTACTTATTAGTGTGTCAGACTGCGTTCAATAATAAAAGGCAAACCACCCTCTCATGAGCTATAACAAACAGAGAGAGAGAGCTGTCTGGTAATACTTCATGTCAGCAGCGTCAGAAATGACAGCAGGAAAGAAGATCTCGTTTTTTGTCGAATAAATTAATTTTATTCCGACTAATTGATCTTGATTTTTGCCGACTAAAAAAACAGAAGAAGGATTATATGTATAAGGCAGGTAGCATTAGGTGGTTAATTGAAAGTCTTAATTTTAGGGTGATGTGTGGCTCAGTGGTATAAGGCTCTGGGTCAGTGATCAGAGGGTCAGGGGTTCAAGCCCTGCACCAGGCAAGCCACCGTCATTGGGTCCTTAACCTCACCTGCTCCAGGGGTGCTGCTTGTTCTGGCTGACCCTGCGCTCTGACCCCAGCGTTCAAATTTGTATGCTGGGATATGCAGAATCAAAGAGTTGTATTGTATGATGTGCATGTGACCAATAAACTTAACTTTAAATCATTTGAAAGCCATCAGAAAGAACAACACTGGCCAAGTGTTCATTTCTGTACTGGATTTTGGCCTCAGCAACATATTGGGATGTACTGGCCAAAATGTATTAACTGGGCATAGATGTATAGTTAAAGATTCTCCCAGTCTCTTTTCCTTATGTAGAATCAGGTCACTCTGCTACTAAGTAAAATAGATGCTCTCACTGAGAGGGTAATCTATTTTGATCAGGCTGGATTCATTAGGGGCAGTTAGCTAGTAATAATTTGTGCATATTACGGCATATAATTCACAGTGCAGACAGTCTTCTTGAAGCCAGCACCCATTTTTTATCCACTCCCTTTCCTCTGCACACACACACACACACACACACTTGACACTGAAAGAGCTTTTGATCTATTACATGAGGAATATTTATAGTGAGGCTATGAGGAAGGCTTTGCGTTGAATTGAATCTCTTGCCCTGTAAGCAGTGTGAATCGGGTTGTCTCAGAAGAATGTTTTAAGTCTTTGTCATTGTCAGCTCCATTCAGATTGTGAGCTGGAAAGGGAAGAAATGATCACAGGAGGGTTCGTAGAAATCCCTTGTGGAGTGAGCATGACATAGTTGCAATCTAAGGAGCAAACACAAAATGATGACCTTCAGTTACTACTGCTTATATCCACATGGACAGGGTAATAGCGGTCGGGATCAGATATACAATGATGTACTGTAAACATTTGGTAGGTTATATACGTTTTGTTGATATTCGACCTGGTGTCAATAGTACAATAGTAGTAAAACAGGTCAGACTGTAAAACCATCTAAGGGGAAAAATATGGTATAATTTAATAGCTCACACATCTTTTTATTCCTCATTCATTAAATCATGTACCTTAACTATGTTTTTTCTGGTCAGAGTTGTGTAGCCTCCTTAGCCTATCATAGAAACATAAGGCACAAGGCAGGAGAATCCACCCAGGATAAGATTGAATTACTGCCATCTGCAGCATGAAAGGACTTGTAAAATGCACAGTAATTAATTATCAGTCCCAACTACATGATTTTATCTTGAAGAAGTACAGTAAAACACAGAACATATTGCTGGGTGACAAAGTTCTTGATTGGCCTAGGCATATATCTGATCTGATCAATGTAAGAAAATCACTTCAGAGAAGTCTGAACATGCTTAAAGATTAGCCAGAGATAAAACTCACTGAATTATAGTGCTGGCAGATCATCAGCAGTCCATTAATTCCAGACAATGGACAGTGACCACAAAAAAAATTGAAACCAATTACTACCCAGGACAATTTAATTCATTCATTGTCTCACTCTTATCCTGTTCAGTTTCAAGTCTATCCCAGCTAATTTAAGGCATGAGGCAGGGTACACCTTGGACAATCACCAGTTAATCACAGGGCTAACACTTAGAGACAGACAACCATTCACACTCCTATGGACAATTTAGAGTAGGTAATACACCTTGGAGGTGGGAGGAAACCAGAGTACCCAGGGAAAACCCACGCAAGGTTAGGAAGAACATGCAAACTCCACACAGAAAGACACTGAGAGGGAATCAAGCCTATGACCTTCTTGCTGTGAGGCAGGAATTCTAACCACTCTGCCACCCTAAAACACGAACATTTAAAGCTTAAGATGATTAAATATGCCTAGAAATAAAATTAACATACATATACTTGATTTACTGTAATCTTATTATCAGCAGTAGCAGTTTCATGTGACAATATGAAAGCTCAGTGGTTAAGGCTCTGAGTCAGTAATCAGAGGATCGGGGGTTCGAGCCCCGCTGCAGACATGCTGCCATCATTGGGTCTTTGAGCAAGACCCTTAACCTCGCTTGCTCCAGGGGTGCCGTTTGTTCTGGCTGACCCTGCGCTCTGTTAGTTCTGATATGTTGGACTATGCATTTTTAGGTTCAGGTTCAACCATGCAAATACCCTGTCCCCGTCCCGGTCATATTTATCTCTGTGTAGCGGACCTACATAATTTTTTTGTGTTTGAGACGTTTGTTTTAAGTTCGCCATGGGCGCCGCCACTTTGTGCACGAGCTGGAGGCGTGCGCGAGGTGTGCGCGCGCAGGATGCGCGGGGTGACCTGGGAAAATCCCGTGTAGTCGTTTGGAGAGAAGCCGTGAACACAGACGTGTGTTGTGTTAGTGCTCGCACAGTTAAGTACGTTTTGGAAAGTTTAAAC
>JAOUQX010000033.1:8584456-8595499 GCA_028566295.1 Liobagrus marginatus
TGGCGACCGTGTCTAAATGGAATCCTGAAGCCCGTCTCACTACATCTCACGCATTCACACGCACTGCAGCACGATAGGCACAACATACAACTATTAGAGTTGTACAAAGGCCCAAAGCATTGGGTGGGAGGACTAAGATCCTGTTTCGCACTCAGTCCTTCCTTAGTTAGGTGTTTAGTGTTCCCCCCCACAAGGCGGTGGCATAGTCCCCTCCGCCACATCTGTACCTTACCTTTCCCATCGGTTTGCTTTGTTGTCCACTTTCCTTATATGGTCTGTGTTTCCTGTGCTTGATAACCTATTTATAACCTCTGCTTGTACTTGTTTGGCTGTGACGTATTATATGTATCAGGCAAAGTGTCCCAAGTGTAACTAGGCCCTGTTGTAGTTTCTGGGTCTGCTTATTAGTAATTAGCAAAACTAGAGGCAGAGGCAATAGGCTCAGATTAACAAAAAGAGGTGACTTTTTCAGCCTTTTATGAATATGAAGGTGTTGTTTTTTTACTCTAGATACTGTTTGAAAAAACATGAAATTCTGCGTGGAGGTTGTAAATGTTTTACAACTCGTTTGCTTTTTCAAATGCAATAAGCATTCTTGTGCTAATATTAACTTGACTCTCATTGAAGTAGAATTCATCGGTTTCTGTCTATTCATCGTGATCATTATTCACCTCCCCAACACACTGCATAGTATAAATCATTATAACAAGCATCGTAGTCAGACTCTCATTCTGCCCACAGCCCACCGATGAGAGACAAATACACAACTTGGCATTCTTGCTAAAATTGGTTTTAATTAAAGATGATTATTGCACTGTGTAAATTATTTGATTCGTTTATGTTGCTGTTTAAGATTAATGGAGAAACATGAATACAAACTATTGCTTTCATACTTTCAGCAAGAGAATATATTACAGTTCTTTTTAGATATGTGTGTTTTCAGAAACAGAAAGAAGAAAGAACTGTCTCAGAGTGTTTGTGATTCATTAGTGAATGTTTTAGTTCGACTGTCAGTTCGGATTATGGGGATGGATTAAATTGTTTTATTTTCTACCACTGGTGTTCTGACCTCAACAATGGACTTTGACCATGATTATTAGATTTCCTTAAACAAATACTCTTCCAGTACTCACTTGTGTCCTTCCCATCCTTCCCACACAGAAACGTTATGGTACAGTTCAAAATAATCATACAGCTCATATCATACAGCTAATGCAGCAATACAAAAAACTAACTTCACACCAAGCATAAACTCAAATTGTCTGAATCCACCTTCCTTGAAAAGGATCACTACATGCAGTGAAGCAGCCATGTTTGTAAAATGGTCTCTATGGGTAAGAAATCTCTTTTAGTCAATACCACTCTCTCTGTCCGATATCAGTCTGATGGACTTTTACTCTAACTACTGCACTGACAGATACATAGCAAGTCGACTTCTGTCTACATCAACCGATGTAGAAGTCAATGAAGGCCACATAACACTGCATCTTCTTTTACATTAATGACACTTACACTATTGGATTCCTATTGATGTCCACGGGCCTCATATTATTTGGGAAATCATTAGAAGCAATTAGCTTAGCTTTCTCCCAACAGACCGCATATATAAAACCGTGATCTGGGAAATAGTGCAGCATTCTGAGTTGATAGTATTAATAGATTGAAATATTTTTTGTCTAGTGTATCAGTGTGCTATAGCATCACACCAGACTGGTTTTTCTTAGCATGGGTTGGTTCATAATACAGCAGGATTGGGCGAATTTATCCCAGCATTGTAAATATTTATGTAGAACATTGTATGTTTTATAAACAAAAATGGTACACCAATCATTTATCTCAACCCACCCTAAATGCAGACACATACAGAAGTAACGAGTACTTGATATACCCTATATGGGCAAAAATGTGTGGAATCTTTACCAGCACAACCACACAAGTGGGTCTTCCTCAAACTGTTGCCACAAAGTTAGACTCATACGTCAGTAGTTAGTATTACATTATTTACTCCCTAATGTTCCCATGTTATTTACTCCTTAACTCCCGACTCAAGGGGAACCACATCCTCATTTGGGTAACAGCAGAATGTGTGGTTATAGATGATGTCCAGTCTAAATCTGGTTTATATCCAGTAGAGTTATGACCAGGAGCTTTTGAGCGCTAAGTTGATTACAGCACTTGGTCAGCACTAAAATGTTCATTGCAAAGCTATCAATGTCCACTGATGGAGAATCCGAGCCCAAGACCGTCACCGCCCATCCTTGCACACAGCAGTAACAATCACCTCCAATCAACATGGACCAGGAAGGTCTGAGACAGTGCCAGGAACACTATAACAATGTTGATGACATGACTAAAGTTCCAAACCATCTTTTCAGGTCTCATTAATCCTAACAGCTAGTAATTGCTGTATTAAGAAGTGGCCGGCCCTCTTCATTAGACAGAAAGCTTACCTTGAGAGAAGGGGACACTGTAGGATACTGTACTCATAAGAAACCCTTTTCCGATTACAAATCTAATTTGCAGAGATGAATGCATACTATTTCACTTTGCTGCAATCAGAGGCTGCTGTGCCTGAGATGAGTGTTGCCTCCTGATTATTGAATTTTTATGGTCATGTAATTAATTACAGATTCCCTGTTTTGTACTATTTCTTTCTCCCTGACATTTTAATTTCAACAGAAGGCCACACGCTCCATGCTGTCGTAATGGTCTATAAAACACAATGATTTATAAATATAGCTTCAGTTCTCCAGTAATTGTTTAAAACCTTGCTGATCGGATAAAATTTGCTTCTTCCTGTCTATCTGAATTCATCTCCTGTCAGTTACACGGTGGCTAGTGTGACTGCCAGATAAGTGGATGCATATCAATATCATTGACCAGGAATTCATTATTGCAGGACACCTTGAAATATTCAAAAAACGCTATATTTCTTAAATATGACTGTCATTACTTGTCCAATGAGCCATCATTCTTGTTGTATGCTGCATTTATGAGGCAGAAAGGGCACTGTGCACTGGTTAAGGATAGATCTGAATTCCAGAAGTATCACCAGCTACCCACAATTTTTAAAAACTTTTTTGTCTAGGTTCTGTGGAACTGAATATTTGCTTTAGAAAATGTATTAATATTATACATATATGTATAATCTCTGGTCTGAAAACAGAACAAAACTGGATGTTTCACTGGAGGTTAGCATGACTCAACCTTGACTTCATGACCTCTTTTTCAGAACACTAAACTCTTATCTATAAACCCTATAAAACCTTTTTTGGTTGAACCAGGGGAATTGTACTTTAAAATACAGTAAACCCACCTAAATATATCTCATAGTGAAAAACACTATGAAGGGAAGACTGGGAAGACAGCAAGGAATAGATTTTGTTGAGACATGCAATGATTTTTGAGAGCCCACTCATTCTGCAAGACACTGATGGGTTCTGTAGTGTTTGTGAGTAGTTTAATATATAGCCTCCAGAGAGAGATCCATCTTAGAGGACGTATTTATTATCTTGTGACCAAGCCTCTCTGTCCCTCATCATTGCACGTTTTTTCTGCTGTGTAAGCACAAGTCCTCACACACCAGCAATCACTCCTGAAAGCCAAGCCTAACCTTCAGCGTCTCTGTCTGCTCTTTCTTTGGATCACACAATAATGAGTCCAGCAGTTATCATATTTCAGGCATAATTGGAAGCATGGTTTGGAGGCAAGGGTTCCTCTGTGACATTGTTAAGGCATCAGGATACCTTCTTTGTCTCGGAGAGTGAAAGTGTAATTGCTGGAGAAAATGAAAAGAGCAACACTACGGATGTATGCAAAGCACTTTGTTGGGCCATGCACCATAGTAGTTAAGGGACACTGCTAGGTTATAAATGTTCTCAGCACTACACTAGCACTGTCAGCAAAGATCACAGAAGCGCTCAATTGCTGCATGCCCAGTGACCACTTTTTTTTTTTACTGGTAAATAAGACTTCTGAGGGAAGAATATTAAATAACTCTACACAAGTAAAACTTAACTGCAACTGTATTTTTTTTAAAGACAGAAGACCGATAAAAGTAAATCATTAATTTTCATAATTTACTTGGTGGTAATATTTGACTAGGCTGCTGTGTTGTAGAACTTTTTTCTTATTGTCAGATCTGAAGGAGCTGCACAGTGGCAGAATGGTTAGCACTTGTACCTCACAGAAAGAAGGGTATGGGTTTAATTCCTGCGCATGTTCTTTCTGTGTGGAGTTTGCTTTTTTCTAGGTGAATTGTCCACTCTAAATTGTCCATAGGCATGAATGTGAGTGTGAATGGTTGTCAGTCTCTCAGTTGGCCTGTGATTAACTGCTGATTGTCCGGGATGTACCCCACACCTCACGCCCTACGTTAGCTCGGATAGGATCCAGCGCCCCGGCCACCCTGAACAGGATAAGCACGAGATAGTGAATGAATGAATGACAGATTTGAAATCTTACTGCTGTAGTACAACATGCGCCCTTATAACTTTGATTCATATATGATAAGGTCTTTTCCTTATAAGCAGACCATTTTATATATTTCAATATTGTATATCTAGACCCTTTATAAACACCGATGTATTTGGCAAATCTGGCCAAAAATGAGGTCATTATTTTAAAAAATGAAACAACAGGATGTTACTTCAATATTATTAATTATAATTTTTTCTGTAATTGTAAATTGTAATTGTAGAAAATTATTCTGTAATTATAAATAGGGGTCTAGTCGTTTGCTTAAAGTAGCCTGTCGTCAAAAAAGGGAAACCTTAGTGAGATTCCCCAGCAAGCCAGTCATGAAGAACCAGGAGATGTAAATGTCAGTCTAGCTCTCCTTTACACTCAATAAAAGCTGGAATTGGGGCTTTCTCTCCCTCAGTCGATTGGCCATCTAATGAGGTAAGGCTTTACCATAACTCTAAAAGATTCATTACTGTTTATTTTCCTGTGGGAGGGCCTTGCAAAGTAATAATTCCAAGTGGATAAATGCTTTCCCTATAACAAGCTGAAATAACCTGTCTGGAATAAGTTGAAGCAGAAGAATCACACAATTAGCGATTGCGGAACAGAGATCATGAGATGAGAATTAAAAAAAAAAGACATTATCTTAACTCTTCCAAAATATCTACCGCACCAAAATGAATTTTCTTTTGTGTCTTTAAGACAGGCTAGTCATTAGTCATAGGCACCTTGCTCAGCCATGGCCCCTGGTCTGTCCTTAACTGTGTTTTAACACCAGCATTAAGCTCGTTAATGTAATTGAAGCCACATGAAGGGCCCACTGATGGATGGCACTTTTGGAATGGGATCGAGGAGTAATCTTAGTTTATCTTCCCTTCGAGTGAGTGCTCTTTGGCCTGAGAGTGTAGCAGAGGCCATTTTGAGATTGCCGGAGCAGATACTAATGCAATGGATTCAGCAGATGAGACTACCAATCACTATAAGCATGCAGCCACTCAGCAGAGACATTTTCTTCACCCTATCTGTTCTTAGGATGAGTTTTACAAAAATTTAAATCAAGATAATGCAGAAAGATATTTTCTTCACCCTGAGGAAAACACTAGATGAAATTAAATGGTGCAGTTCTTATAGAATTAGATTCTGCAGGTATTTCAGTTAAATAATTTGCAACCTCATGGAAAAAATCCTAATACTCAAGGTCTATTAAATAATATTACAAAAGCTTTCTTATGGGTCTCTGATGATGATTATGATATTATTTAACCAAATTAAGTTTAAAAGTTAGTAAAAGCACTGAAACTATTCAGTTACAGTGAGGTATTTTAGGAAATCGCATCTCCAGTGTAAACATGAAAGGTAAATAATACAAATATGTTATAGTATTATCATAGAATATGCAAAAATACTACTACTATACTACTACTACTGTTATACTGTAAATTTTAACATGTTCAGTTTACTTAAAAAAAACCGATTGCCTCGTTTCTGCAAAGTAAGCTTAAAGAGGAAACTCCTTATCTTGAGTAAACTTACTAATATATATCAAGACAGATTAAATGTAAGTTTCAGTTTGTACGCTACGTAATGGTTACTAATGTTACATAAGAATTTATAGTACGACTACTGTATAACTTTATTACTGCATTACCGCAAACATCTGCATCAACATCCGAATCCTAAAAGAGAAAAATGAAAAACGCATGATTTTCTCTAATTAAACACTAAATGAAATTAATTCTATATCATTACATTACACAGTGTCTAGGTGCTGTTGAAAAAAAAGAAAAAGTAGTTTCTACACTTCCTTCTACTTTAAAGCAAGGTTTACAAGGTAGCATGCATCCACCAGATGAAACTATGAATAGGAGTAGAAGACAATTATACAATTATTGAAACGTAACTTATAATTGATGCAGGAAAAACCAAGAATCTTCACTCCACCTGCTTCTGTCCAGTTGTGAGGATGGGGATTGTGCTCCAGTGCGTATACCCAATAGAACGTCTCGGAAATTAGTCATTTCATTTAACTTATATTAGTTGTGCAAGCTATTTTATTAAAATGTTAACAACAATTAACAATTTATAGTAAACTCAACTTTTTGTGTAAAATCAAGTAAAGTTACTAGCATTTTTAAAGTAAGGTATACTATTTTATTTTACAGTGCGCCTTTATAAAAAGTGAGAATTGGGCTAATATACGACTGGCGACATCACATGTCTGTTAGCCATTAAATAATCCCACTTTTACCAGATGTCTCCGACAGATTGCCTTTAGTGCAAATGCTTCATTTACGCCATTACTAGTTGCAAGCTCTTTCATTAGAATCAACTATATCATCCTTTCTCCAAGTAGCCTTGGGGTGCTCAGCTGCAAGTATACATCTTACTAAGCTAATGCTTTGAAAGCAGAAACATGCCTAGGTAAAGTATTACTTAATTTATACTGCTAATGCATAACATTGATTCTCTGAAGAGAAAATAAAGGACAACATATTTTTGGTGCTCACATCATTAGGTTTAATAATTTAGTAGCAGTTAGCATGGTAATAAATATACTACAAGAACTTAAGGGCTTGGTGATGAATGCAATTAAAAAACTTGCCACTTTCATAAAAGAGTAATATGAATGGGTAGGGAAATTAATTAGATCTGGACGTATAATATAGCCTCCAGCACACACACAAAAAAACCTTACCTATATGCTCCAAGCTGAATACTAACAGCCCTGTGACGTTTCTCCAGACTCCATTTTACCACACTAAATAAATGACATTGTTGAGAACTGGCTCCTATTTATCTCCAACTTCACACACCATCCAGCACACTCAAATTAACAAGCGTCCAAAGTGATAATGTCCGTCTCTTTTTATCGGTTGTTAGGATGCACAGCCCCTATATATTAGCTCTGCTGTTAGAAACGATTCATTAACACGGATGTAATGGGGAAAATAAAAGTGCTGGGCGAGATGGACGATCTCTGATGTATGAGTGCCTGCGAAGCACTTCAGTGGTCTGGTGGTTTTATTTACTCGATTCTAGCCCCAAAGGTTTCAGGGTACAACTTGCTTAAGGAAATGTGGCTCCATTGCTCTTCTTGTAACCCCTTCACTGGTGTAAAATCTTCATGTGTCAACATAAAAAAGACGATTTTATAATGTATTCAGCAAAAAAGTGTGTGTGCCGAAGTGGATGTGCTATAGATTAACCTCAATAGCAAAAGTCATAGTATTAGTCGCAGCTAAACCCTCTGACACTCGAAACACTGCCCTTCACGGAAATCCATTAATTCTATTTTATAGGTATCATATTTCAAGCAGACAGGTTTATTTAGTCATTTTAGAGTTTGCATGTATAACACCACCATGCCTAAGCGAGATAGCACCATTACTATAGACATACTTGCAATATTGCAACAAACTAGGTGTTATATTTGACTGCAGGTCTCAGAGTAATAATATGTGGTTTGTAGCATTATTAATATTTAAATGGAAGGCCTTGTAACTGTAAAGGGTAGCAAGAATGCAGCCTTTAAAAAAGCGTTTCCTTGAACGGAATTTTGCATCATGCCAAAAGATGAATACACTAGTCTTGAAAAAAGAAAATTGCACAAGGTATCAAAATACTTCAGAGGATTATGCACTTTATGGGCTGATAGCATTGAGAATGCAATACAGATCTGAGAGCCAGGTCTGTGTAATTTTCTGCATACTTCATAAATCTGCTTCACCGATTACCAGAGTCATCCAGATGGACAAGGAGCTCACTTTTGAAAAGTGATAAGTATGGCTCTAAACATTTACTGCTGTCACTCAGTCTCAGCGGACCCGTGGTATTAATGCCGGTTAGCATCATGTAACACTACGATGTGTGAGTGAATGCACAAATGTGTCGGAGGTCCCGCTGAGTAAGTTTACGCAGGCCGTAAATCATAGGCCAAGCCAGCTGGCTGTCTGCTGTGACCAGGTGGAGCTGTCATGTTGGCAGCTTGACTCATGAAGAGGGGCAATAGGATCTAGTGTGAGGCATGCACAAGAGTCTTTCTAGACTCACAACAACTACTTCTTACTATTAACTGATACATAAGAGTTAGGGTTAAGTGTGTTTAACCATGAACCAGACTAGGTTAAAATATCAAAGAAGAGGGTAGAATTATGTTATTTCCTAATTATAGCTGGGAATTCGATGAGATTTAAGTCACCTGTACTGAGGAGGTTATGTTTCACTCAAGGAACACTGAGCTATCCATTCCTTCCAGATGCTTGGCCAATAGGAAAAACAAATCTGAGCGCTCATATATCTTCATCAGCCCTGGATTGCATCAACATTCAGCTGCTGCCTGCTGTTTTCCAAGTACAAGTAATAAATAGGGAAAGCAGCATGTGACAATATTAAATTCACAAACAAGCAGACTTTATGGAATTTTAATGACACAATGGCAAATATTAATCTCATTTTTAAGTGCTGCATTTGGGAGATTAAAATTCACTATTTCTACATCCACGCTGAACTTGCCTTCAATAAGTGGACGAACTATACTCTAACGTTGGTTTCATACTTATAAAATTACCTCGGGCAGCAGTTTCACTTTGGAGAATCTCATTTCTTAAATGAGCTATGCTGATGACCGCCATGGAAGATCTTTGAGCTGGTTCAGTTTATCATATCAGGACCAAACACCTATTATCCTTTCACACATACTTGGTCTCACATAGACCAGCGCTTAACAGCAGAATGTGAACACTCTGTGTTGAACATAAACAGGCATGAATACGGCTGCGTTTTTCCACTGCATTGCATTGACAGATCACACATGAGCCAACTGTGCTTAACTTTCCACCCATCCATTTTGTAGTCGCTCTGACAGCTAGGCTTCCACATCCCTTTACACTAAGTGTCCAACAAAGCAGAGATGAATGCCAGGGCTTTGGATTTGTGCCCTCAGTGGGGATGGCAGCACTGCTGGGCATACACCTTCAAATATCTTAATCTGTATCGCTGAGAGAAAATTATGGGGTTAGAAATGAATCTAATCTCAACACTCAGTATTTGACACAGCATTTAAGGATGGCTGCAGTTGATGAGTTGCCACTATGGCATGTTTCCTTATTATGTTCTTCTGAAAAGTGTGACTGTTTAATAAAACTCCATTAATTGCATCCAGCTTTTTTAAAACTTTTTTTTTTTTTTTTTTTTTAAAGACAGACTCGAATTATTGTGTTTTGTTTCATGTGGAACATTGCATCATGTATTCAGATAAGTTATCCTATGTTATATGACTGTTCTATTGTATATATTGTGTACTTGTAGCAAGTATCAATTACTCCAGCTGCTATGGCCATTATGGATGTTTGGGAACAGAAAGAAATACGATATGGAAGTTGAAATTTCCAAACTTGTGTTTTTACGCCAGCCCAAGATCAGGACCCAATAGAAATTGTGTTGTATTATAGTAGTAGTTAAATAAGAATTGATTTTTGCCATTACGTGAGCGCTATCTTAGTCTAGCATGAGACGGAGAAATGCAATGAATAAGAATTCCAGACATATTTTAACAATTTAAATGCATTTGCATGACTGTGGTTCAGGTTTTGGCAGAGAACTAGCTAAGGATGTGTCTATAAAGCACTTACAAAGATTTTCCATTTTCAATGTCAAACAAAGTATTTTGAAGCTCAGTTCCAGTTCTTTTGTCCTTAATGTGCTGCATACATTATTTTACTTAAGTAACATCTCCTTTTAAGTTATCCATACAGCATATACAATAATATTCTTGTTATCATTAGTATCCCCTTTATTTTTGGTGGATCTGGTACTTACTTTAGGAACACTGGGGTGTGAGGCAGGTACACACCATGGATGGGAACCTAGTCTTCCATAGGGCACCATGCACACACACACACGCACATCATAAGGCAATATAGTGTAGATAATTTAACATGCAGCATGTTTTAGATGAAAAAACACAAAAAATATGAAAGAAAAGGAGAGCACGTGAGACTCCATATAGACTGGTACTTTTAGGCCAGGACCCTTTTGGTGTGATGTTGCAATGCTTCTGGATTTGTTCATGTTTGAAATAAGCCCAAGTGACAAATATAAATAATATAAATAATGATGTCACGGACTTCTTATTTTAGCATCACATCATAGTGTATGAGTGAAAGGACACACATAGAATGAAATTAGGATAAATTCCACTAAGCATAATTGACACATAATCACATAGTGCACATATAACAGATGATGAATTCCAAGTGTAACTTTGTCTTATATACTTGCACGATAAGAATTGTATTGCACTAAGATGTGCATTCAGACTAGAAGAGCAGTGTATGACATTCTAAGTGTATTTATTTGACATATTGAAGAATTACTAAACAAACACAATTATCTATAAGTTTCTATATTTATGTCTAGGTCACTGTTTGCTGTTGTTGTGATAATGCCCGGGGGAATCTGTGGGAGCGTTATTTTTTAAGGCTAGATCAGGCTGCCTGCCCCCCACACACAAACTACCCATCCTACTGGGGGAAAGAAAGGAGAGCTGCACACTAGCAGGACAGTACGTCTCTGCCTGCC
>JAOUQX010000033.1:8595599-8608214 GCA_028566295.1 Liobagrus marginatus
TTCACTGTAATGCTTTAGCAATACTGTACACATATGGTCATGCTAATAAAGCTTATTGAATTGAATTGAATTGAGAGCAGGGCTAGTAGAAACCACAGTTATATGCTGTTGCTATTGATAGCTCTCAGAGCTCTGTTTTAGCCACTAGTGCTACATTCCTTGAAAACACCAGTGACAAAACGTTCATTCTTTAAGAACTGCATGACTGACTGTGCAGTAAAAAAAAATCTGTTATTAATAGTAGGCATGGGAACGTGTCCAAATTACCATCCCACGAAAGACCGACGCTGTTTCAAAGTGACTGATGTTAAATTTATTGTTCCAGGGCTCTCAAGGAAAGAGTGTGTACAGTATATTTAAAGAAAATCTCTTTTGTATGTGTTTGCTGAAAGAGTTTGTGCAGCGCCAGTTGTCACAGCACATTGATAAGCCTGCCAGTGCATTTGTCATTAGATACAATACTACCATTTTGATGGCGGATGACCTGGAAGCTTTGTGAAAAGCGGATAGACATGCAAGACATAGTCAGGGTTAATCCAAGAGGATTGGGTTTGTGAGCACTTAAGTATTAAGTACTTTCAGCACATCCTAGTAAAGACTTCCAGGCAAAACGTGCCTTCTGTCAACTTCTGTCTTATTATTAGCAAATTCACTTTTGAAAAGTTTACGCTGAGGCAGGAAGGAACTAAAAAATCAAAAGACCTCAAAGAGAGTCAGGCAGCCAAGCACCATTCTGTGAACACACTCAAAAATGTAAAAGTTACTGATTACCCCCTTGGGACCCCCTTTATGAAAATATGATTTACAGGCAAAATTCAGCATGGTTATAATTGTTCTCTGTTCTGGGTTCAGTGGCTGCGGGTTAACAGGGGAAGCAGTCATAAAGACATGCCTGGAGTCCCTGCTGATCTGAGAACATCTGCTCCACCATTTACCGGGCTAATAGATCAGCTCAGAGAATAGGTGCAGGTGTTTTCTGCCCAAGCCAAAAAACATCAAAACCAGATTCCTGTCCAGCTCTAGCACCAGCATGCAATTGAGCAGGAATGACTCATGGCCTCTCACAGATAATAAAACAGGCATAAAGTTTGCTTAACGTACAGGTGGGGGGTGTTGGTGCAGGAGTGTGCCGAGCAAATCCGTACCCTGTTTGGGAATATGGTAATTGAATGCAGATGGGAGGAGGTAAATGAACGAATTTCACAAATATCTCAGTGGAATAGCTAATGGGAATGGGGCAGAAAGGGAAATTAAAAATTATTGGAAGCAGATGGATGGTTCTTTGAGTTTTTGGGGGGAAATTTATTAGGGCTGTGAAAGAAATGTGTCTGTTTATTTTTGCAATGCCACGAAATTAATGGCCTGCTGAGTTGTGTTGGTGTTAGTTTATGACTGCTATGCCATTAGTCATAATTTAGCAGGTATTTGTTATTGATTTGTGATTTAGCTTGATTTATTGGTGCTTGTCAGGTTCAATTTTAAAGTCCACCACTTTCACTTTTTTTAACACCAGACCCTTACATTCGGGCAAAAAGAATAATAAGCACAATACAGTCTTGCACTTTTTTTGTATATTTCTATTCAATGTGTTAGAAAAGATGTAAGCAGTCATTTTAGTGTTCCCAAACCACCAAAGGGGCCCCTCAAAGTGTGTATTTTTTAAATCTAAAAAAGCACAGTGGATCACTAAGCCTGACACTCATGTTGTGGGCCCCCTTGCGGTCTAAAAATTTTAAATCTATCCGAGTTAAAAATTCATTATAGCAAGATGAAAAGACACAAACCCATGTATGTACACTCACATTCATTTGAAGTGGAAAAAACTAAGACAAAGGCAGAAGAGATGTAAGCGATGTGAGGTGACAGTAGTCTAATGGTCAGTTGTGTGAGTTGTGTTATAGACTACATTAAACACTTCTATGTTACAGTACAAATTAGATCGTTTGTATTGGGTTTTTATTTTATAATCAGTGTCGATATTGGGTGTCTTTTAATATCAAGTATTACATGATCTCAATACAAATACACCTGTAAAATACACAATGTTGAAGACCCAGTGTTTTATAGAGAATAAACATGAAACCAACTGCATGATGAACACCAAGCCGCTCAAAACATGCCTACAACAATGTTGTAGAATAAAAAGTATAGTACCAATCAAAAGCAAATGGAAAATGTAAAAAACAAATACAAAGGAGCACCTAAACAACAGGCTAAGGATACAAAGGAGTTTGCGAAACATGCTGGTGGTAGCATTATGCTGAGCATTAACATTATTGGTCTCATGAAAAATGTATGTTTAGTAGTCTGGATTTAGTAGAAGGTAGACATCAGTCAGTAGACAGGAATGTTGAAAAGGTCAAAGTATTTGCTCGTCCTGCATTTTAAAAGGGAACTAATATATATCCTTGATATAAAACGACCATTCACTGCGACACAAGATTTCTTTCCGATATTTTCTTCTAAGCACGACCATGACTGCTTTTAACCATATACAGGAGCTCTAGTGGTTTAGATTGTGCAGCACAGAAGGTTATGTGCTGCCAAAAGTAGGTCGTAGTGTAAGTACACACTCTAGTGCGGGGTGTAGCTGGGGAGTTATCTGTCCCGTAGGGAACAAGCAGAGAAAATGGAGTCTGATTTTTATTCCAGAGGGTGCTGCCTGAGTGCATAGCCATTACACTTCCTGTTTCCTATAATCAATGGCAGGAAGCAGTAAAGAGAAGAGGGAACGCAGCAGAGCACATTCTCCAGGTTTTGTCTATTTATTGAGGCAAATGGGATTTTAAACACCTTCACAGCCTTGGAGAGCGTGTCCCTATGCAGAACCTTCTCACTCACACATGTACCACACACTTATTCAGCACTGTAAGGAACACCTCAGCTAATGTTTGGCCTCAAAGCTGAAGAGAAAAGATGCAGTGTGAATTGTGAGAACAAAAACAATTCTCACCTTGAAGGAAATGTAGCACTACAGGGGTCTATGCCGCTGGGATCCGCACAAAGGCCAGTCTCTTTCTTACTCTTTTTCTCTCTCCAGTTTTACAGATATTTCAAAAGATCTATTAGCAATATTAACGGTACCGCGTTTACAATGTCCATCAGATATTATAAATCCTAAAAATACAGAAATGATTGTGTGCACTTATTTTACTTAGTCACTTCTAATAATAAAAATCATTTTATTTCTTGAATTTGGTGCCTGTATTATGAACAACGAGAACCTCTCTTTTATTTTTATACATGTTTAACCCTTCTTTACGCTTACTTACAAGGTACCTAAATCTATAAATGAAAGATGTGAAATATGAAACCACTTTATATGTCTGTGTATAGCTGTATGCACATTTTTTATTCCATAATTGCATGTTTAGGAATTCCACTGTTATCATATTTGGTTATAAGTGCAATTTCTGTTTACTGTTTTCTTCCTGACACATATTCTTTCTTATGTTTGTCTGTGTCTCCGTCTCAGTCCCTGAACTGTGCTGGATGCTTAATGCATGAAGAAAAGAAGAAAATGAAAAAGACCCGCAGCACTGCCAAGTACTTTTGTGTCGTCTTGAAGGCTGTACGGCACAATACGGTGACAGTAAAAAAAAAGGAAACAATTGCTTCATTAGTAATAGGTGAGATCTTTTGAAAGGCGCTTGCTCCCATGCTGAGCTGGTGTTATAAGGCTTTTGGATGGAACTAAATTAAGTTCACGGCTGACAGAATAGCTCAGAGATAGGAGGAGCTATTTAAGAGAGCTTAATCCCTTTCTTGGCACGCAATGCGTTTGGATTTTTGCTTATGTGACAAAAAGAATGCTGCATACTAAAACGTTTGTCAGGATTATCAATAACTTTTTTTTTTACCCATTTTTTCATTCTGATATTGAGGTTTGTGTATATATTAAAGCTATAATGGAAATCTATAATAACAATTGTCAATCCCGAACGCAATTTCAAATCTGTAGAAGCGTCTCCTGAAATCTTCTTCAACCATGTTCAGGCGAATGAGCTCTTGCCTACGCCTCCCTCAGCTCCCTGTTACCCACATCGGCCTCTGTGAAAGAAACGCAGGATGCTCTGTACCTGTCCAAAAACACCTGCATTTTCTCTCGCTGCAGCATCTGCCGGGAACGAAAGTTTTTCAGCCAATGCTTGTTAATGCTGTCACACGCCAGAGAGACAGGCCACGCCAAACTGAGGCGAGATGAGAGCGCAGAGTGAGGCTGCAGAGAGGAGCCAGCGGAAAGGAGGCAGTTTTATCATTGTCACAAAAGTGAATAATTCGATGCTGAGGAGGACCTTGATGTCCAGGGAAACTGAATTTGTTTTGGTTGCACTCCAGCGCTGGAATGATAATACGTTGCAGCACCTTAAAACATGGCAGCAACAAGTTTCTGTTCCTTTTTCTGTTTCCTGCCACAGAAACACAGCCACAGTTGTCTCGTTGCACTCGTGGATAAGTCTCTACTTTTATTTAAGTGGACCGAACATCAAAAGACACCGGTAAGCCTAGGGAAGGAAGTCCAATGTCAAGTGGTTTTGTCAAAAATCTTACCAGGAATTCTTTTCCTAGCATCCAGGCTCTGTCGAAAAGCCATGTGAAGCAGTGAGCCTCTAGCCCTCCCCTTACTTTACCCTGACAGGCAGTGTGTTGCTTAAATTGAATTGACATGTCAGCAGGGGAGCAACGCTTTGTCCCTGTTCTGGATGCCGGCGTACTTAACCTTACCATTTAAAACCTTAGCTACTAGCATTGGCACTCATGAGAAAACTAGCCCTGGAAGCACCTCACCACCCCCACCTGTTGCCCCTGGTACTTTCTCTAACCCCAACCCCCCCTTCCACTTTCCCCTTTTTTCCTCTTCTCTTTATGGGCCCTCCATTTATCTTGCTCCGTTGGCAGTTATGATGGTCACGTGATCAACAGCTTTTGTTTTACATTGTAATCCAGCCTGGGCCATCTGGGTTTCATTTACAGTTAACTGCAAGATATACACAGAGTGCACATATACTGGTAAAAGAGAGAGAGAAAGAAAGAAAGCGAGAGGAATAAGGGTGGAATAAGAAGAGTTGAGTGAGTTTCGCAAAGAGATAAAGAGTAAAAAAGCTAAAGAGAAAAAGAGCTATGTTTGAAGTGGGGCCCTAATGTCGTGGGGATGGAATCTGTCACTCACCTTATTGCATGTTGATGACTCAGGGCAGTTTCGGCTGTAAGCAGCCCATGATTTATGGACACCAAGTGAACTCCTGCAAGCGAAAAAGCAAGTTAGAGACCAATGCGGCAACAGGGTCCTTTTTTGGCTGGAGCTCGGTCCTGCATTTTTTTTCATTCATGCCAAACTGCTTTGCATGGCAATTAGCTCTGTCCTCATTTAGTCTCTTCAGTCCCAAAGGGTAATGAAAGTCATATATCATCTTCAAGGCTGCTAATTATCCAGCTCAGTTGCAGGTAGGGCTTTGTAACAGTGAGAAGGGCCTGTCGGCCTGATATTTATTGCTCCTCCAATAAGCGAGTAAAAAAATACTCTCTTGAAAGGTTGCCCACAGCCCTCTCCCCGCATCCCTGACATACCTTTTTGCAAATGTGCTAGTCAAAGGGGAAATGTCTTCATTCCACATAACTCATTTTTCATGCTGTAACGAAGCGTTCAGCAAAAGCCTCCGCACAAGTGCTGGAAACCTGAGAAGAGACACATAGCAGAGGTCAGCTTGTCTCCACTGATTTACTGTAGCTTAGTTAATACCAGGACACAACAGAATGAGGAGGAGTGAATACAAGCAGGAAAAAAAAGC
Source organism: Liobagrus marginatus (assembly GCA_028566295.1). NCBI lineage: Eukaryota > Metazoa > Chordata > Actinopteri > Siluriformes > Amblycipitidae > Liobagrus > Liobagrus marginatus. Next base: position 8,601,389 of record JAOUQX010000033.1, read on the forward strand.
AGACTGCTGTCACCTTCTCCTGATAGGTTGTAGCGTAATTGTTATTAATTATCCAAAGTTTTTTTTGCACGTATGACTCCAATGTATTCGTATACAAATTCATCATTTCTGTACTACATCATTCTGAGGTTTGTCCTCTTGCATGATTCATGACGTGAACTTGGAGAATTCACAAACATGGTCTAACACTTAACTTCCTTAAAGTTAATACTCAAGCTTTTATCCCCTCCCAACTCCCTGCTCTCTTATCCTTTCTCTTTTCCCGTTTGCAGTGCCTCATGTTTGTGATTATAAATTTAAGGGATAAATGTGCTTGTTATAAGTTGTGACTTGTTTTACTAGCATCATCTCAATAAAATATGATTGTGTTTTCCCCTGCCTATCCATTCCGATTGAAAGCATGTGATTTAATGTCAAATTAAGAGGAACCATTTAGTCGAGTCTGTAATGCATGAAGTCTTGTTAAGCAGAGTTATTAGGACCCGTGACACATTATGTTTTGCAGCTTTGCCTGCCGGCGCCCCCCTCGTTTGAATCACCACCACTGAAATGTGAAGGGTGTCTCAAATGGAAATATTTATATGGTTCCAAAATGCCTGAAGGGCATCATTAATGCCCATATTCAGAGATGTAAAATATATGCAGGGCACACTTTTGATTTCAGTGCTTAGGCATCCACATATTTCCTCAGTCTAATGACTTTATATTTGCCTTGTTGCTTATTGCTCGGAGAAACCGTTTTTTTTTTTGTTTTTGTTTTTTCTTTCCCTCCTTCTTCCTCCTGCTGGGAAACGGAAACTGGCTGGCTATATTAAGAGGGGAAATAATGATAAATGTAAAAGTTATGGAGATCCGATTTTTAATTACACACAAGGCTCTGACGGAAGCCTTACCCACATGTCGTACGTCGGTTCAGCAAAGATTCCGTATGTAAACAAAACGGATCCTTGCTTTCACTGGATAGTTTGGAGCACATGTAAGCAAGGTTTTGTTAGGGATGGCAGAGGTGCTGGGTGGAGTTAGGCTCAATATCAGTGAGGAGACTAATTGTCAAGGTTAAGCCTCAGAAGATGATTGATGTCAGGCCAGGCAATCCTGTCAGCCTGTCAGGAGGCAGGAATGTTTAATGTTCTCATTATTGGTTGCGCTGTTGTGTATATTTCTCTGTCAGCGCCGCGGACCCATCTGAACTGCCAAAGCACTTCAAAGGCCTGCAGGTCATTTATCTTCCCCCTGACGCGCAGAGTGTTCTGCCTCAGCTGAGTGCCAGTGATTTGTTATGACTTGAGCGCCAGCTGACAGACAGTTCTTCTGGTACAGAAAAAAAGGATTCCTTTTTGTCACACTGCGAAAACATCAATGTCCCTGTAATGGGCTACAACTGTCAGAGGAGGCCAGCACCTGACAGTTGTGTGGTCGCACTAATTTGCAGCCCCGGTGACTTGCTTTCCCCGAGTTTAGATTTGGTTATGGTGTCACATACAAACAGGTCACCATCTGCTGTTGGCTGCTTGGGGCTCAGAGAGGAGGAAGAAATGACCGGGCTAATTGAAGACACATTGTCATTTCATATTAATCACCTCGGCCCACGTATCTTATCTTTGAAGTCAGCTTGAACGAAAAGGAAAGCCATGACAACACAGAGGGGCAAAAATGGAAGGAGCGTGCACCACAGGCTGGCGCTGGAGAGGGAACAAGAAACAGGGAGGGAGGAGAGAGAGAGAGAGAGAGAGAGAGAGAGAGAGAGAGAGGGGAGAAAAATCAGATCTTTGTTTCCTTTCCCAGGCCATGACATGATTAATCGTTCTCTTCTGATCTAATTTTGGAACATGAAAAACAGCGCATTTGTCTTGAAGAAAAATGATGTGCCGTACTGTGCAGATGGAAATTTCAAACCCTGAAAAAGATTAAAGTGAAATTCCACTCCTTAGACCTAATCATGAGCCGTAGATTATTCTGTCGTTTTAACCAGATGGTACGTTTGATTCAGCAGCCCCCTCCTTATATTAATGAATACTACACTCTTATATTTGACTTAGGTAAGTGAAATGTCTCTCACACCTAATGGACTGCCAACCCACAGAAAACATGCCCTACCACTATGTGCCCTTGGTACATTTTTCATGTTTTATACTAATGCAGAGCAATTGTGTTTCCTTCTGTTTTTCATCCTTGTCAACCATTTGCTAAATATTTTTCTACATGAATGAAAGAAAAGAACCAACTTTGTGTCCATGGCTGATTTCCTCTTATAGGTCACAGCTATAACTCTGCGACTAAAACCGTCACCCAGGGCAAGAGGCATCAAGAACTCAATAGTAACTTGATTAAGTTCCCAGTCAACATGTCTGCATACATGGCAGTATGTTAACCAACCTAATTATAGGAGAGAAGAGGAGGTGGCGCCTCGGGCTGATCACAAGACCCTCTCCACTGGCTGACCCGACTGGAGGTGGAAGAACTCCCGTCACCCTATACCTCTCTCTCTCGCTCTCTCTCTGTGTCTCTCTCCCTCACGAGCACATACAGTTCTCAGCCCATTCTTCACTTGGCCCAGATTTGGTTATTTGATTAAATCCTTGAGGCAGATTTGCCGCACCCATGTAGATAGTACAATAGCGAGGATCTTTCTCAGCAGCAAGATTAGTGTTGCTGCATTAGTACCCAGAGTTTTTCCTTTCCTTTACATCATGCTCAAGAATATTAGTGACCAACCTGCTTTGATTTTACAAGACAGAGTATGTTTCATTTTATGGTCGCATTAAATGCAACTTTTAAACGTTGCACCATGCAATGCGTATAATAAGGTAACTAATAATGAATTAATCACAGATATGACAAGCTGATAATCAGTCACTGGAATGTATTTTTGTGTTGCTTCCAATTAAATGTGCCAATCCCATCAGTTAACTAAGCGACACTTGGTGACAGATAACCGTGAAACCTGATGACAGACGTATGGTTGCAGTTTCTGATGGACGAAGTATGCCTTCAGGTAGATTGCGCAATATGTTCTTTTGACACAGTCATAGCTTGTGCAGTATTTAGCAATTACATTTAATTACGCAAACACTTATAGTCTACATCGGGAAAAACAAAAAAATTCGAGAAAATAACAACGCCAATGGAATGGATTGCAAACCAACATTTGAGTAAAGCGAAAAAGCGGGAAGACCATGTCCATATGTCGCACACTAAATAGTTCTAAATTAGAGCCTGTATATGCCTGTTGGAGAGTACATTCATCATCCTCAGCTTTGGTCTGCTTCTAACCACTTTGGCAGTAAGAGCTTCCACATGCCAAGTTTGTGTGAGAGAGAAAATGAGTGGGAAAGCGAGAGAGTGGGATCAAGAGGGGGAGAGAAAATTCAGGTTATCAGCAAAGTTTACATGTCTTTAATCAGTCTGCAGTTAATTAGCAGCTTCCACACAATGTGGCCACGAGTCATTAATCATAGGAGTCTGGGGTGGTTATCTCCATCCAAGACATTTGGAAACAAAAGTTTTGTTTTCCGTGAAGGGTTCGAGCGTGGCCTGGCGTTGCCTTTCTTGGCCATTAGGCTGGAAATGAAAGGGCTTGTCATGGGGTTGACAGACAAGGGCCCACTGTTTAGCTCCCTGTTGGTCTTTTCCTAAACCCTGCTCCACAAAAGATGACTTCACCCCTTAAACAAAGCTTACACACATGCATGTATTTGGGTGCATTTGTCTGCATGGTATTCAGTTCGAAATGTCACGTCATGCAGGCGGCTAGGATGCCGTTATACTGCACTGAAACCCAGCCGCATCCAGAGACCTTCCTTAGCATGCGTGTCCTTAACTGTCTTGTTCTGCATTTGAAGCAAAACAAAAGGTAATAATTTAGTGCTAGTTGGATTAATTCGCCTTCAAACCCATAACAGTGGGCAGTATAGGTATGACTGCCTGTGTATGACCCACAAGGCACAAGGCTGTCTGACACCGAGATAGAGACTTCTAAAGGAATCTGTCTCCCGAAGTTCTGACCTGCACAATTTTAAATCCGGACTCGAGATGAGGAAGCGTATCAGTCTACCTGTCTGCTGCAGATAAATCCGTCAGCGGGAATTTTTCTGAACTTACCTCTAGTGCAAGTTATAAATCTATTACGGCAGTGAGGTAAAGTCTTCCCAGCCCCAATCGCTCTGAGGGCTCTGACAGATCAATTTACCATTCCTGATCACTCTATGACAGGGAGTATTTCCTGCCACTGACTCCATTTCCCAATCCCTTCTCAACTGAGAAGCCGGGCCAAAACGCATGTTTCATTACCCAGAAATTCATAAGCAGGCCTGGCAACTGCAAAGAGAAGCTTTCAGCTGCTTTTCATGCTTGTGCATAATGTCGATTTTGGCAATTTAATGAGTGACTGAGGAAGGAAAAATGTTCGTGTGGTTGTGCTGAGAATGTGCCTGCCAATCAGCACTAAAATACACACAAAATGTCAGTCTGAGGTTAAGGTGTGTCTCAAACACTGACACAACACACGCACGCACCAAATAGCTCTTAGCCTGACAGGCCTTCCTGGCAAATACCTCTGACACGTCAAAGAGTTCCTGAACTTCTCATAGAGGTAAAAAAGAAATAAAAAATTCAATAAAATAGTGGCATCACATGAAAGATTATTTAAAGTTGGAACTGCCAACGCTTTTTTACCCATCATTTATCTTGTTACTGATACATCAAATTCACTTCATAGTGCATTCATAAAAATGGATGAGGATGTAAATGTCTAAGTGACCCATTAATCTTGTTTAAACTGGCAGGTGTAGCATGTTCCTCATCCGGGGTGACAAAGCTACACTTCATTCTCTTATGAAGAATTCAATGTTTATGGCAAGATGTTCTGCAAATCATTATAATGAGCAAAGTGGAATATGTAAAACTGGTCTGCCTTAAAGATATTACTCATGATCTCATTGTGGTGTGAATGGTACTGTACGTGTCAGCGTGAGTTTGGATGCCATTGCAGAACGGATCGCTTGATTTCACTTTCTCGTTTTTTATAGCTTCTGACTTATTAATAAAAAAAAACATTTTTAAAAAACACCTCACGTAAAACTTGTTTCATGTTTCTCAGAAATCCATCATTTATGTTCTGGGAGGAATGTCCAGGTGACATGAGCCACAGTCAGAGAACAGCCCTCCCCACATTCAAGCATTTCCATGTAAATAATGATGAAGGATTGCTGCTTGGCTTCTCTTTAATAGCGATATTTCCAAAAGTGCTGCCTTAAGAAAAATCATGAATGAATGCCGAACTAGCGAGTTCTGTCTGCATAATGCTGTATTTCTGCCGCTCTGAGTAAAGGGTGAAGTGAATAAAAGTTCAGCGTGTCTTTTTTTGCTCGGTGTGATTAAGCACACATTCAGGCCTCACACACTGAGGAGTTTATTCGCCTTGTCACACAGGGGAAGTGATGAAGTAATGATTAATATGGGGGATGTTTGGAAATGTAAATCCCTGCTGCAACACAAATAAACTGAGGGGCTTTCTCAGGATGATTAAATGTACATTTCACAGTTGATTGAGCATGCAAGAAGCCATCCATTTTCCCTCTGAACTCTGTAAACACTGATGCAGGTCTCCTTTCCACTGAAGTATATGACTGTCATTGTGGGTTTATATGCACATACAGGCCATTGAAGACGAATGACTGGCCCAATTTATATTACCACCAGGATCTCTTGATTAGGTAATTTATATGGTGGACAGGTTTATAACCACTAACTTACCGTCTTGTCTTGCAACAATTATTTCTGAAATCTGGCTGTAAAAGCATACAGTAAATTGTGGATTTTTCTCCTGCTGTCATTGGCAGTCCATAACCTGGGGCCTGGTTTCAATAAATCCTCTTTATGAAACAGAAAGCAATTACATCATGGGAGCAACTTTCCCGAACTGATCCATTTGGTGAACAACAGTTTTGCCTCTGGGCCACGACTCGTGAGTCAAATGGAGTTGGAGTATGGATATAGAGCAGATGTCAGAACATGGGTTGAGGGCAGTTACATGGATTTATAATACACCAAGTGCATCGTTTCAATTATCAAGCCGTCTTGATTTTTGCTATCTTGACATCAACAAGCGTGCATTGATCGGTGAACTAAATGCGGTCAGTCGTTTCTAGCTCGCTCTGTCACCGTCACCTTTGTGAATTGACTCATTGAAGGAACATGATCTACATTTCAAATATTGTTCTAGAATTGTCTGTGAACCAGGAAATGTTGTTGTAGTTGGTTGATAAAATTGCAACTAAAGCTGCGCCTAATGCAGAATAATGTAGGTTATGATAATCACACTACTATGTACACTGTTGATGAAGGTGCTTTTAAGAGCCAAGCGTTTATCTGCACACATGAAAGGCATGCATCAGTGCCATGTTTGCATAATCATTAAATATGTATTACACCCTTTGGCTATAGTCTTATAACTCAATGTGATGTAAGCATGTGTCATGTGTTTGGTGACCTGCTGACAAATGAGTAAATACATTGTTTTTTGATCACCTTGTCAACAACAGCCGGATTGCTAACTGTTTTGCATAAGAAAACAGTTGTAGCTGTTATATTAGTGACACTGTCTGCAGCGATAATTCATAATTTAACAATTGTACAGATTTCTCTTTCACAGTGACAGTGTTATACATCAAGAATGCAATAGAACACACTATAGAATAAACCATTAAGCTAGAAAATTAATGCTGTATATAATACAGTATTAATATACTATGTAAGGACTATTACACAACAGGCTAGGACGTTATAGAAATTATTGATTATTATTATAGAAAGTGAAAATAATCGG
>JAOUQX010000033.1:8617815-8630081 GCA_028566295.1 Liobagrus marginatus
AGAGAGAGAGAGAGAGAGAGAGAGAGAGAGAGAGAGAGAGAGAGAGCAGAGCTAACCCAAACTGCCTAGTTCAATGAACGAATTGTTTCCTTGAGTCTCCATTACCACCCTCTCTTAGAGCCTTGACCGAGATTAATCTGTCAAAAGGAGATAGTTTAGCATTGATGTATATGACATGTGACCATTGATGATGTTGATTTTATCTCTTGGGATTAGCAAGATTTACTTCAGATGGGTAATAATGTCATTTGCTTGATGCAATGGATCTGTTTATGAGCTGATTAAATCACAGGGCTACTGCTTCGTTTCATGCTATTTAGTTTATAGCTCTATTACTGCGATCCCAAAAGCTGTGGACGGTTCCTCTTCCTGTGCCACCATAAATCACTGTTTAAGATGTCTGCACTGCATTTAATCAGGATACCTTTTTAGTAGGAGGAAAAAGCAATCACCTCAAAAAAAGAGAAATTTTTTTTTATTTCGGCTTGGGGTTGAGCATACATGTTTCAATTAAAATTAAATTTAAGTTTGACCTAATCAAATATCATTCTATTCTCTTTTTTAAGTTAAATGTTTTGACAGAAAACATCCTTGTTTTTAAATATATGGATTAATTAATCCCATAAATCATGATTTCCTGAATAAGGAACATAATGATCTGGTATAAGAGTTCAGTAGTTTAGCAGCGCTTACATATTGACACAGCTGCTGCTCAAATCCATAGGCATCCATCATATACAATGCTACGCACTTTGTAGCATGCCTAGTAATTGCATTTTTATATGTTGGACTAATCCGGGGCTATTAAATAGGAAATCGTCAGATGAGCTCTTTACCTCTAAGTGTCTACTCAGTTTCAGATCTTAATAATGCCAGGTCTTAAAACAATGGCATGATAAGTCAAGGACAAAAAAAAGAGCCATTTCTGCTCAGCAATGCTTTGCCTTTCAGCATCGCATGGAAAGCCTTTAGAGAAATCTTTTCACAGTAGTCCATTAAGCTGATATTCTTCTTCTACAGCGTAATTAGTTATTTTAACACTTCAGGCATTAGTTTCAGTAAATTTCCATGTATATGGAGAAGAGTCAATAATAGCAATAATGAATAAATTCTACAATTTTACAAGTATATAAGTCCTCTCCCAAAGCCCTACAAAGCAACATGAGCCATACTGAGTTGAACAGAAAAGTGTGTTCCCCATACTCTCATACATACACTTCAGATATCGTTTATCACCTTATCCTCTGCAAAAAGCGGGTGTGAATGATGCACCGTTCTTCACACGGTCAGCAGCATGCCTTCTTTTACACAAAAGCACGCTGGATGCTATCCTCTTTATTTATCTCCCACATAAACATGGTCATTGCAGAGCTGATCAGCAGTGTAAGTTATGTTGTGGTACTAAGCCATGCAGCTCTGTGCTCCTCTTTATTCTCCTTAGCCACAGCAAGTAGAAGGCAGGCACAAGCAGGGTAATTTATGCACACATGTGCCTTGGAGCTCCTCTGATGACAGGCCCTGGAGGAGGGGCACATGATGAATGGCTTTCCATCGGGGACCGCCGCACAGCCACCATGATGTGGGTAAAAATGGAAATTGCTCTCTTTCACCGTCATTACATCAGTTTAAAGCTTGTGTGGGCTTCTGGAACATATTCTGGTTCCTCAGTGCATTTTGTGAAGAGGTGCTGTTAAATTGTTGATGTGCATTAATTAGAGTGATCATAATTATTTTGTATATCAAGCCTATATTAAATTACAAGTCTATAATTGATCTATACTTATTACTCTAATGTGTTAGTAATTTATAGTTGCTGTATTACAGGGATATTCATCACTAATGTAATTGGGATACATTGCCTAATATTGACGCAGGCCCATGGTTCAGAAAAGTTCTTTATAAAACCGCATAATAATAATGATGTAAGTAAATAAAACGACTCACGATCAAATTTAATCTTTTAACACAAACACCGGAAGTATACATCTACACACACGCACACACACACACGTTTCCTAGGCTGTGGTATACTAACTAACTAAAGAAATAAGAAAGTTCCAAAAATGTTTTTTAATGTGAAAACCTTCTAATGTCTAAAAATATTCTAGTGTTTAAAAACATGCCAGTGTCTCAAAACATGCTAATGTATAAAAAACATACTGTCTAAAAACATGCTAGTGTTTAAAACATGCTAATGTCTAAAAACATGCCAGTGTCTAAAAACTTACTGTCTAAAAACATGCTAGTGTTAAAAACATGCTAATGTCTATAAACATCCTAGTGTTTACAAATATGCTAATGTATAAAAACATGCTAGTGTCTAAAAACATGCTAATGTTTAAAAACATGCCAATGTTTAAAAACAAGCGAGTGTTTAAAAGCTTGCTAATGTCTAAAAACATGCTAATTTTTAAAAACATGCTAACAATTAAAAGCATGCTAATGTTCGTAATAAAGCCGAATGTTACTGCTGCTTTCTTTCTGATCTTGCGCGAAACAAACGCCGCTTTCACTTTCTCCAGAATAAACACTTTGGAGCTGAAGCAACCTCAACATCCCATAATATTCTTTCACTGGCGCCTGTTGATTATTTTATTTATTAGCACTTACTAGAACTTTTTTTTTTTTTTTGCTAACATGCTACGATTATTCAGCCCTTAAAAATATAATAAAGAGAACGTAATAAATTCATATATGGAGTGATAACGGCCCAGCGCGACATTAAGTAGAAAAACGTTTGGCGTATTAAAATAAATCGATAATTAATATGGACCAGCATAATTATTCAATATACGGTCTACAAGTTCATTTAAAACCAATTAGGTAATCTGAGAGGATTTCTACCAAGAAATGACAGACACCTAGATACGTAAAAATACAGAAACCATACGCCTCAACTCTGCAAGATAAAACATTTTTATCGTTTACATTTTGCTTTTTAGACCTAATAAAACCAAAGCGAGAATTTAATCCGATTATAGAAAAGGCTGTAAACTCACTAAAGTAATTTAATGATCAAAAAGAGAAAGCGTTAAGACTAAACCTGTGCCAAAACACGGTTAATAAAGACACACTGACATGTCTAAATATCTTTAAAAATTCATTAGGTTTTTATAAGTTTTTAAAAGATATATATATTATTGAAGGTCATGTTCATAACAGCGATATGTTGCAATTAATATATAGCCTACGGCAGGCCTTTTGGTTAGAAAATAAAGTATACTCTTAGCTACTGGAATTGTTCCTTCGATCAAACTAATTAAAATAACTACTTGAATTATGTTATTATTATGGCTAAATATGTTTTTGTATCTTATAAAAAAAATGTTTTTCAATCGCAAGCTTAGCAGTGGAATCAACTCCCATGTTGTTGCGCTCCATTACCCCTAGTGCTTACTGAGCACACAGCAAATAACAAATAACCTCTGAAAACTGAGAAATCTACTAACGCAATAAAATTACTTGGCGTTCATAAGCAAGTGTAAATAAGTTTTCAAAAAATATATTGTACTGAAACATCATGTACCATATTAACCTTAAAATAACTAAGCCTTGTTTCAGAGAAAGACAAAAACATGCTAGGAGTTTAGGTCTGCCATGCGCTGTCATTTAAAATAATCACAAATACATTTTAAAAACTTAAATATATTTTATAGTTTGTGTTAAATATTCGCCCTAAATATTGCTACGACCTAAATTATTAGATATTGATGCACCAAAAAGATTAATGGACAAATTATGTCCTTTTGGTACATTAACTTTTTGATATGAAATTGCAGACTGTATTTAATCATGAATTGCAATATTTTAGAATTAATAAAAAAAATTGTGTAGTGCGCCTAGGCGAAAACATTGTAGACAACCATGCAATGTTAACTGTAGTCAGTATATAAAAGAATACTAAAGACACAAGTATGGAACAGAATTGTTTCTTATTTTTTTTTCCAGAATACATACAAAAAAATACCAATTCTCTCTCCATGGTATACGCCTGAAAAATAACGGCAATTTAAAATTATGCGGACAATTTCTGTTTTAAAAAAACAAACATGCAAATGTAAATTATTTCCTTTTTCAATGAGACATTAAATAAGAACGTACAATACAATCATAGCAATTTCAAATGAATGTTGAACTGAAGAACCCCTATTTTTTATTAGTACTCTTAACATGTGTTTCACTTTTACCTACTGAGATTTAAACATAATGCACTTCTGAGTTTGCTCAAATAGTTTTCCTTTTGTATTATTGTCCGCTTTAAGCTGACATAAATAAATACAGTGGAGTCCACGGATCCAGTCCTTAAGTGGTGCGTTGATATAAAAGTCTTTATATTTGAATCTTTATAAGCTCTAATTTTTAGGGGGTGTAGAGTCCGTTTCACTGGTAACCGAGAGCTGACGCTGTAGTGAGTCTCTGGCCGTACAGTGCATATGGGGAATAATAAGGGCCGGTTGCGGCGGGAACGGGGACCGGGGCACCGGGAGCAGGCAACGGGCTCTTAGAGTACGGGTGATAGCGACTGCTTAGTCCGAGCGCGTGATGCGGGCTCCTCAGTGCCAGTGTGCCGGGACTTCCAGGAGCTCCGGACGGTGGCATGTGCATGTGGCACGCCATGGCCGCGGCAGCAGCGCTAGCAAGGGACGAAGAGCTCGGATAACCCGAGATCAACTTCTCGGCGCCGGTGAAGGCTGTGTGCGTCCGCAGGTGGTTAAGCAGTTCCTCTGAGGACGAGAAGCGCTTGTCGCACGGCCCATTGGCCGACACCCAGTTACACACGTGAGGCAACGGGTCGTTGGGGAGCATGAAGCCATACGGGTACAAAGGATGTCCACCAAAAGACGGTGGCGTGGAGTGCACGCTGTGCAAAGGGTGCGTTGGGTACATAAGCGGATATCCGGACTTGAGGGCCGCAGCGGCTGAGTCATGCGTGCACGAGGCACTGGCCGCGCCCGCTAAATGACTGGCACAGTGGTAACTCAGGCAGTACGGGTCTCTACAAAGGCTGGCAGACATGATGGACGGTGGCGAAGCCCCGGCTAATGGGCTCGATCCAGCTTTGCTTGCGCCAAGGGAGCTGGCGAGCTGCGCGTTCACCAGACTTCCGCCGTGGGGCAGGAAGTGCTGAGGGTAGCCCGCGTAGGCCCCTAAACTTCCTGGGTATGTCATGCCGGCTGGGGGTAAAGGGAAAACTGTCTGTCCCGGTTTGTACGGAGAAACGGGTGCCACAAGACCTGACCCCAGAACAGCCGCTGAGGAAGCGGAAGACACCGACGATAACGAGTCCGTCGTAGCGGTCTTGGATCCAGACGTGGTGTCCTGGTGCTGGTTGACCTCCACATTAATTCCACCACAGTTTACGCTTATCCTGCTGTGGCTGACACCGGTAGCTCCAGAACCGTCAGTGCTGCAAGTTTTATTACAGTCAGCTTCTTTCTTTTCATCCCTCTCTCCTTTGGCCTCGGACGGCATAGGGGAAGCAGAAGTGCTGGAATTCGGGCTGCCAGTGCCGGGAGTGAACGGCTGGCAGGTGGCGCTCGGCACACGGAAACCAGACTTCTCCCCGCTAGAAAGCCCCGAGGACGAGTCCTTCTTATCGGCTGGTTTGGAGTACGGCTTAAAGCTCGACTTATCTTCCACGCCGATGTCGCTCAGTTTTAAAGGACCGGATTTGGTCTCCTTGTCGCTAGATCCGTTTGATGTAACCGATGAGAGTTTAGACGAAGGCGGAGGGTCCGGTTTACCGATCTGAGAACACGTTTGCGCAAGAAGAGCCAGTGGACTTTTCTTTGCATCTAGCTGCGAGAATAGAGAAGAAAAAAACCACACACACACACGAGTGAATAACCAAATAATATATTTCAAAAGAAAGCACAAGCCCATCCACAAACATACAACAACATCAAACCCTGTGTTACAACCTATGTTTTTTGTTTTGTTAAAATATAAGAGCTTTAGACAGCTCGGAGAACGCTAGGAAATATAGAACATTCCGTTTGAGGAATATATTTAGGGCGAAACGTGTCGGTGATCAAAGATCACCAGATATATGAAAAAGACAACCTGTTTCTACTTTGGTTTTTATAAACGAATGCCAGTTTTCCCACAGAGGTATTCGCTAAATTTGCCCGCATCAAAATGCGTTTAAACCTAATGGAAGAAAGAAGGAATGTATGTCTTACCTCGATTGGACTAACCGGAGTAGACGGTAAAGGTTGGAGATACTCCGGGTGTAAAATGTGTCCCGTGCGTGCCGTCAACATTTTCAGAACCTTGATGGGAAGTCGCTTGGCTTGCCGTAAAGGGTCCGTTGGAGGGACAGGATGGAGAAAAGGCTTGTTGATGCTCGCTGAGCTGTTATTCCGAGAACTGCAGCTTTCCCAGGCTAGATCAGTATCGCTATTTCTTAGAGCAGTAACAGAGGGCGATGTGCTCATGACCCAATTCTCATTTATTTTGTTGGTGTTTTGTTCGTCCTATACATCACTAACTATTCGAAGCGATCTTCTTCGAAAACGGATGAAAATAAACACAACCTCATATAATCCGTTCGCTCGTGGCGGAAGACAGACGCACAGCGCGAGGCTATCGCCGATCCGGACCTGCGCGTGACAACACAGGCATTGCGCGCTCTGTTCTGTATCCTCCCGCAGCTCCACGCGCTACTCCTCCCAGCCTGAGAACTGCCCGAAATTTTCACTTCAAAAGCAACTGAATTAGTCTGAGATTAAAGCCCTTGCCGCCTTCCAATCAAATGGGACCCCGAGGTGATTGGAGGGTCAAGGGGATGTGACGTTCTCCTTTCTCCAGCGCCTCTATTTTGACAGCTTAGGGGAGGAGATTTGGAGAAATATTTTGCTTCTTATGCACGCCGCACTCTCTACAGTCGTAGCCGCGCTCGCCTATTCTATTGCCCTATTCAAACTATATCTCTAACTTGTTCAGAGTTAATGGACGTTTAACGTTATGATTATTTATTTACCAGTAAAATATGTGATATCTGGATATAACCATAGACACGTAATAAAGAATCCAGGTTTAAAGGATCTTTAATAGCCCTTTTAAATAGAAGAGATATAAAATCCTGAAACTCTTTTAGCGCCTGTGTTGTATAGTTGTCTTTTGGCGGTTACGATTTAGAAAAAATACCCCAAATGTGCTACCTTACAGCGTCTTACTGACATTTTAAACCGCTGTCCTTTTGCTCTGTTTATTTGACACGGAACAAAAAGTGGAACAGAAGATCAACGCGTTGTGTTTGAATTCCCCAATCAGACACGCGTTGACAGGAGCAGACCAATGCAGTGATAGAAGGATGGGAATGTCACATGTTTTCAGCATAATATACACCGCCCTTCTATTTCTATCCCAACCCCTCAGTCAACTGTCAATTCTGCTCGACCGCAATCAATCAGCTATTTGTCAGTCGCTGTCAATCCTGCTGCTGATTTATGTCAGCTCTTGTAGCTGATTACAAGCTGCGGGTGACTGAGAAAAGGGCAAATGAAAAAGAAGCACCTTGGCACAGAGACACTTAAAACGAGCCGCACAGTCGTGTTTTTTCCGTGTGAAAGGGAGGTAACGTAAAACTAGATGCGGAAAACGTGGAAATCAGCCGTGTCCATATTCACTTCTGGTCGGACTGGAGTAAGTATACCTGAAACGCACCAAAGTATTTTTCCCATGCGCTATTTCAAACTTTGTTACTCTGTTTTACAGATGATGCTATGTAGACTGTGCATTAATACAATGAACTAAAAGAGAAAAAAAATATATATATGTAACACACACACTATATTTAGTTTATGTAGCTGTGAAAAACTATAGATAGGTTAGATATAGTCATTGTGCCTTTGCGCTGTTAATGTTTTTTTTTTTTAACCAACATGCTTTTTTGTAACACTTTCCCTTTGCTTCTGGAATAAATTGGTTTTGCTCAGAGTATTTGGGTGTGCGGTGTTCTTGAGTACTGAGGAGTCAAACATCACCAGGCCTGTTTTCAAGGGGAGCATCATCCAGGTGCACAGTGCGGGAAATACACGTCTTTCTTTTGTTTCGGTATACAGTTTCACGGCTGAGCAAGTCTTCCGCTTTCGGCTATGTATTACCTCTTTTGTAAGCATACCTGAATTTGAACTTGCAGACAATAATTACATGCATGTCGCCCGAGGCGCCGGGGCACTGTATCAGGCCACTTGGAATGTAATAAAGATGAAGAAAAAATGGGCCTAAGTTTTATATTCATGCACCAAATTGTGCTTTGCCTACCAAATTACGATAGGGATTGTGGGAGTATTATAGGGAGAAATGCACTGACCTCTTCACCGCTGATTGGGCTAATCAGGGCTGAGGCTCCGGGCAGCTTTTCAATGCGCTGCACCTTCCATCTCCCACTGGATGGAGGCGCTCAATTAAAAGCCTATCAGTTTGTAAGTAAATCAACGCCTATCAAAGTTGTCACATCAAACAAAACGATTATTATTGCAACCCGCCTCCGCCATTAATCTCTTTCGGCGTTAATCCGGTTGACAGGTCATCTCGGAGAGCAAGAAAACCTGGAGTGGACAATCATGGGCTGATGCACATTTCGTCAAATTTAATCATTAAAATTTGATATATAAATTATACATGAATTAATTATATATGCAGTACAGCATTACAATGATTTTTCTTTTGTTTTTCTGTCAAGTTAAACTAGTACTTTTATCTATTTATTTAGAAGTTCAGTCAAAGCGGAATTAAAGTAAAGCAGAATTTATAGAACTGCAGAACTTTATGGAATATATAGAAAAATTATCTATGCACATATAAATAAAATGTAGATTATGACATAAAAAAAATTTTTTTTTGCAAACATCCGGTATTTAAAAAAAATCTAATCTTTAAATGAAACCTGTGCGTACTACTAAGATACTTGCTGTTTGTTTACCGTATATACTTTTTTTTGTGACATCGACCACAAAATTAGGAATCATCAGCCCTTATTAGACGAAGTATGCTATATTGTATTCTATTGTTATGTGTATATATATACATTTTAAATTTTTATATTTTGTAGCACAGGACGTGGGTTAGGAAATTTATTTCGCATCATAAAACACTAAAGCGAGCAAAAACACAAGCGTTCAAATGGTCCCTCCTATCGGGCATTTAAAGTGCGACTGAGGAGAAGCTCGCAGCTCAGCATGCAGAGATGTGTGTGATGGATAACAGGGCTGCTGTTCTTCTGCAGGGCCTGTCAGTGTGGGACACACTGCGTGAGTTATTAGGGCAGAGAAGGGCAGCCATAAATTTCCAGCGCCAGGCAAAAACTCTTTATTGTCTGCATGACGAATGGGCTTCTGAAGCAGACACCAAATACTCGGTATTACCCTTAAATGGGAACACATTTTTCAAGGCCATAATTCATGATATTTAAATAGAAAGTTTTAAACGTTTCCATATATTTCACGCCGGTGACATGTTTATGAATCGCTCTCTCCATCTAAATATAACTATTTGCAGCGATGAGTAAAGTGGACTTTATCACACGGACACGCGACATAGAACGAAAAGGATCCGATTTTAATATGCAAATGTGAAGGAAAGTTAGCAACGGCTCGCAAAATGTATTTTTAAAAAATAAAATATGGTACTGTTTAAGTATGAACCGGGGTATTAGCGTTTAAGTATCTTATAAAATCGATTAATCGCGCGATGGTGAATTTTTTCTACGTAATTAAGACAGAAATAATGAAAGACGTTGAAACAAACTCCAGACAAAAATGTCTATAATACTAACCCTAAAGTTAATGTACTTTTTAGAGTAAATGCGTTGTTCGCGCAATTGAGCTTTTAGATTTGGGAGCTTTTTCCCCCACGGGTGAATAACCGACCGCACACTTTCATGAAAGGAGTTTCAAAACGTACCTTGATCAATACAGTGACACAGCACACACACACACGTGTTAGACAAAAAATGATAATAAAAAAAGGTTTAAAAAAAAACAAAAAAAAACAAATACCAAACTAGCAAGGAAACCCATTACCGAAAATTATAATTCTGTAGAATTCCGAAATGGATACAAACATAAAAACTTTTATAAACGTTATATTGTTTTTTGTTTGCCAATATATTATGTATTTCCACAAACAAGCTGTACATTTAGATAAGCTTACTGACGGTAAGTGGCTTTATTCAGCTTTCGCCTGTAATGTACTCGCAACCCGCACGCAGCCTGCGCTCGTTTCTGCTGTGTGAGCACTCTCCAAAACTTCCGCATGTGGGAGGAGCCAGATGACGCACAGCGCGCATGACTAGCCTCCTACAGAGAAGGGGTGGGACTAGAACACATCCACAGTCGTTTCATCTTAAAAGTGACCATAAAAGAACATTGTTTATTTTCCATATAAATAACAAAACAACTATAAACATGAGCCCTACACAAAAAAGCCTTACCTGAAAAGCAGCATAAAAACATGCTTAAAAACTTAGAAAGTTTTTAAGTAGTTAAATTTTTTTTATTTTTTTTTTTTATTTTTTTTACAAACACTGGTTTAAAAGTTTTTGCCATCATGACGAATAATATTTTATATCCATGTCCTATGAGTTGGAAAAGTCCTGGAGTCCTGGAAAATAATAAAACAAAATGAGACATTTCATTTAATGTCAAAAGTTGTAAACACATGTAGATGGATCTTGAGTTGCTTCTCCATGCAGAAGATTTTGATTATTCTCCTCCCCCAAATATTACTATACTGTGTATTTGGATTTCTCCATTTAGGTTACAACACATGTTTTCAGTAAGGTCTAAATCCAAAAGCAAAATCAGAGAATGCGATTACACATATTTTGTATTTATGGCTTGATTTTAAGGATATTTGACTCATAATTTTGTTTGAACCTCATAGTAGAGGAAAACTCCTGCTATTAATTAAAATTACCATACAATCTGTTTTTACAAGAGACAAGAGAACACCAACAAGAGCCACAACCCCAAGGCATAAACAATCCACCTTCAAGTTTTGCTTTAGGTTATCCGGTGCATTTTCTTTAATTCAGTCTGCGGCTAAACATATTGCATATGTGCATTAATAAAGCTGTTAGACAGAAAATAAATCTTGCTTCAAGTTCATTCACTGCATAATGTGAGCTGTACTCAGGAAAAGGTTTCTCATCGACAAACAGCTTATTATTATTTCTTAAAGTGACAATAAACGATTTTTAAAATGTGACAAACAAGAGACTCTATAGTGTGTGATTCAAAAAATATGATCTTTTACCATGCCCCACACTTAATTCTAACTCTTGGAAAATTGTGATTATTTGGGTCACACTTTAGTTTGGCAACCAATTCTAACTACGAACTAACTATTAACTACTGCCTGAATAAACTTGGCAAGTAAGGCAATAAACTCGATTTGCAGAAATTGGGCCATCTATTATAAGGCATTAATATGTGCTTTATAAGTATTAAAAAGCCAATATGCCAGTAATATGAATGCTGATATGCAACTAGTTATTAGTGAGAATTGGTCCCTAAACTACAGTGTTAGCATTAATCAAATTGTTAAATGCTTGTTGGTTTGATTTACATTAACAGACATGTGCAGGTCAACGACCATCTCTCTTTTGTGTTCCTTGGATTTTCTGTGTTAATAGGTGACAGAGAGAGTTTCCATGTGTGCAACCTTATAGTCACCAGCTCCTTGGGTTTTGTGCATGCATCTTCATACATTTCTGCGTGTGTGTGTAAAAAATAGAAATAGAAATGTTCGGAAATAGATAAATAGTATCTTATATTGATATTGTATTGATATATACAAGAAATTTGAGTGAGTATACTGTCCTATATATTTAGTCTAATTTAGTCTTAGTAGAACAGACAACACACACACACTTGTTTTGCTATCTTAGTGAGGACATTCCATAGGCATAATAGTTCTAATTTTGTCTTAGTAGAACAGGCAACAAACACACGCACAAACATGCACATGCACTTGTATTGGTATCTTAGTGAGGACATTCCATAGGCGTAATGTTTTGTTTTTATAGCTAACAAACTTTACATTCTATCCCCCTACCCTACCCCTCTACTCATAAACCTACATATCACACAAATGAAATGTCCGCATAAAACATGTTTATGTTGTAACATCAGTGTACTACCCATGTCATTATACCAATTTGTGTCCTCATACGTTCTTGAATACAACAACACACACATTCTTGAATACAACACACACACACACACACACACACACACACACACACACACACACACACA
>JAOUQX010000033.1:8655989-8673791 GCA_028566295.1 Liobagrus marginatus
GTTCTGGCTGACCCTGCGCTCTGACCCCAGCGTTTAAATTTGTATGCTGGGATATGCGGAATCAAAGAATTGTACTGTATGTTGTACTGTATGATGTGCATGTGACCAATAAACTGAACTTTGAACTTTAACTTTATGCTTGCTAGCACAACACCCTGCACCCCAACATTGATTAATTTCCTAGAAGAGCACACATTTTTGTGTTTTTAGTCTTAATGTTTTGGAAATATTATGTATAGATATTTAGTCTTCATTTAGTCTCTCGTGATTCTATTCCACTTTTTAAATTGTTTCCTCAGTAACAGCTGAGGTTTATGGCGCTACAGAAAACTGGCTGAGACTTAGCAGGCTGTAAGTGAGCTGTTCTGAGAGATTGGTCTATCCATCTCTTTTTCTAAATGGTGAAGGTGGTGTGCGCCTATTACATGCCCTTTTCGCCATTAAGGCTCGTTTGCTCAGGACACGCTTCCTGCTTGGTGCCTGCATGGTTTGTTTAAGTTAGATAATGTGGTTTATCCTGCATGCTAGTCAGAATTACAGCCCTCTCTTTAGCCTGATGATCGATCGACAGCCACATTTCTCTAACCATGCACACCAAAGAAACACAATTTCAGTAATGGCCACAATCAAGGAAAACTGCTCTCTCCTTTTTGACAAATGGAGGAGCAATATAGCACAGCTTCAGACACTAGACACGATGGTACAGTTTGTGTATTTTAAAAAAGAAAAAAGACCGGAGCTGCGAATTGGATCTGGTGCAGACGCAGGGTTGACAGACGCCGATTTTAACAGATCCTTTAAGGAGACCTCGGCCTATGAAACCATCCTGTTCTAGATCCAGAGCCCCACCTTCTAACTGCTGTATAAATAGATTCTCATGACAGGGCAATTCATCTCCAGCCATGAAAACATCAACTTTAAAAGACAGCTTGTACAGACCCGGCGCTTGTTAAGGCCAGATCAGCAGTGCAGATGCCTGGGATGTAAACTCATGAAGAGAAGATTAATTTATCTGTCATCCCTGACTTTGACAGTTGCTGTAAATCTGTTTCATTCCTGCGTAGGAGGGAAAGAGGGAGGGAGAGAGAGAGAGCGAGAGGTGCAGCAAGTGTCAGAAAATCGGGGCAAGAGAAGGCCACGGCAGATAGTAAAGGAGAAAAATGTAAATGGCCAATATCAAAATAGCTCTTTCTCTCACCTACTCACAACTTGTGTCCACCTGGAATACCTTAAGTGTTCTTTTCAGATGATGAAGTTAAAACAGAACATTTGGCAATGATTTCAAGCCATCCCTTTCACCCATGTTTTTTCCCTACTCTTGTCATCTTCAAGATGGTGGTCACGTAAGGTGCCCTGGAAAATGAATAGTGTGAGTGTCAGAAGAGCCATTTGCTGTTTGATTGATGGAAGCAGGCGAACTGGAGTGGCCCTGTTCTGTGATCTGCTACATATGAACCGTGCCTGGCATTCCCCTGGAAACAGTTCAAGTTTTTCACCAGTTAATGCCACTGCGTTCTATTAAAGTTTGATGTATCTCACCGGTCATCTATAACATACTCCAAGAAAAGTTTCTTGCTATAATACTGTAACAGAAGGTTAACTCAGGAGGTTAAAATATAGGTTTCTGTGTTTATTGAGTGAATTCGCAGTCGTGCAGGCTGATTGGTTTGGATTACTTTGGAGTTTTGTTCTTCGAAATACTACTTTTGTATTTTCACCAGTTTCTGTAGAATATCAAGCGTTTTTTTGTTTTGTTTTTTTACTTCTCCCTGTCCCAATTCCCAACATGTCTGCTCCCGGTGAAAAAGATTTTGTTTGATATATTGATGAACAGATGTGGATATAGTTACAGCCACATCCATAGCACTTATAGCGTCAATAAAAACTCCACCGGATAACATTTTGCCATATGCACTTTGATGTCTGTCTGTCTGACTATCTATCTGTCTTCAAGTGGTAATTTTTGTTAGGATATATTTCTACAAGCCTTTTCCCCACCACATGACTCTGTATTATGAAATCGTCTATGATGACCCTTAAGAAGTCTTTTTACTAGGTCCATTTGTGAAGCATTTTTTTTTCTCCCAAAAATCTTTGCAAGCGATGTTGTTAAAGGGATAACAATTGCATTTTAGACATATCAACACATTCAATGTTTATTTAGCACGATCAGACTCTAGGATTAAGAGGTGACAAATGTAAGTTTGGATTTCCTTGATCTGAATTTGCATGCAAATGGATTTTTGCCTTGATATGTCAGCTCTTGTCATGGAGGAATTATAGGGGGATGGTAAGGATGTATAAAGGGGTGGGGGATCTTGCTAATTAGCATGTGGAAAGAAAGTGCTCCTGACAAGTAGTAACTGGGACCTGATAAATATGGTGACTAAACATTTCCCTATGCCTTTTGTCTGTCAGATCCTCCCAGCTGAGAAGTTTAAACCCCCTTTCACCTGAGAGGAAATCAAAGATAATCCAAAGTTTGATGTCGAGAAACCTCTCAGTGTGTGGATAAAGGGGGTCACCAAATGTATGGGGCAATGGGTTTAAGCTGTAAACCCTAGACAAAGGCTTCTGACAGACTGCGTTTCCCTGCTCTTCTCAGAAGAGTCTTTTGCAAACTTCTAAGCACCTTCTCTGTGCATGACTTAACCTATTGAAGGCCGAGGAGATAAAGAAACCCAAAGGCTTAAAAATCAAACTTGCATTTTCTATTAAATAAATCCCGCAAATCAATTTGTGTAAGGATACAAGTGTTGAAAAGTTCACTGTACAGGTGGAAAGACAGAAGAATAGAATTTGATGTTATTCCACGGCGTGAGCTGTATAAATGCTAACGTCGCCATGGTGATGCTGAAAAGAGATTATTTAGTGTTTACCCCTAAAAATGGCAGCCTGCTGTAGATTTATTTTTAATGGGGATTCTTTTTAGTTAATTATTAGCAAACACCAGCAAACAGAATGCTAAACTTTAACTGCTGGAAAACTATGATGCACTAAATATTAAATAAAAATGATTCAGAGTTAAGTTTGATGCGTTTGATCTTTTCTGGTATCATTATTTAATAATGCTTCTTTTTTATTTTTACCATTTAATTTTAGGCCGGATTTTCTTGGCTGATTCGAAAGATTAGCTTCAGACGATACCATATTGTTTAATTGAAGTAAACATGCAACATTAAATTAATTTAAAAGACAAATCAGTATTAGGAAGTAAAGGAGAATTTATTTATTTATTTATTTATTTATTAGAGCTATACAGTTTTGCTTAAAAGGTCTGGCAAATGTTTTTGTTATATTTTGGGAAATCGTTTATTTATTTAACAAAGTTATTAATGCAATGACATGCATTTGGCCGATGCATCCGTATACAAGGCTGATCGCATGGATTGGTCATTAGGCATTACAGGGCGCTTTCTTAGTGGTTGAAACCTTTATGGTACTTCCTTCCTCCGGGCCTTGAGTAATGACCTTCCCCCTTTCTCCTCTGACTGATTCATGCAACTTCACTATTGCTTTACTGCACATTTGCTTACCATAAGAATGTAATTTTCAGCTATAAAGTCCCAGGACTTGGCAGGAGATTGGGGTGGGGATGAGGGGGAATGGTCCATTCCTTGCCAAAGCAACAGCCCTGGATGATCTAGAGTTGTGCCCTGGGGGATGGGTTAGCCACATCAGGCCAATGTGCTGTCACACTGTGGAAAAATGATTAATTTCCCCCTCGCTTCCTTTTATCCCTGAAAGATGTAGGGTTGCATAGCCACACTTGCTTGGGTAAATGTTGCACGCATGCATATGCAGATCTTCATCAGAAGCCATCAGGTTCTCTCTGATCAATAATTGACTGCATGATTACCATTTAGCACCGATCTGAGAGCAAGAGAAAGGCTGCACTGTGTGCCCATGCATATGTGCCAGATGCACAGTCATTTCTCACCCATGGGGACAGATTTTGGAGGAGATCAGCAACTGTTAATGTGTTAAAGCACCGATGAAAGAGAACTGTACATCGCAATCAGGATTGCTTTTAGAAGACAGTGCGGTAATTCCCAGGCTGAATGGCAGTCATAACTTTCATAAACATTCATCTTATAATTTCATCACTGTGTTATTGGGAAGGGAAAGACAAATCAGAAATTTGTGGTCAATGCGCAATTACAATAACAGACTTAATGGCCTAAACTATTTGACTGTCTCAGAGGCCAGTGCACTGTGCCCTCTCCTGTACTGTTACAAAACAGACAACAGTACCAGTTTGACAGCTCCAAGTGTCTGAGGCCAAAGAAATAATTGATAGCAGGCTGCCTGCATCCAAGGTCCTTTAGCAGTAATTGCAAGCAGAATGTGACTCTCTGATCTCACCAGTGGTATTTGCCATGCCAAAACAGCCTGGCTTTGACAGATTGCCTTCCTGCAGTAATAACTTAGGCATGTTTGCTGCTTTCTCACACAAGGCCACGTTGCCTTCCTACCACCAGCTGAATGATTATTTTATGCCGAGTTTTTATTTTGCTTCTACTCCCGTTTTTGACAGACCCCTCTTACAATAAGGGTTTTATTTTATAACTGCCTGAAAAAATTTAAGACATGCTTTTTCCCCTGCACTTCTGATTTCAATGGCGAAAAAATGTACTTGTGAATAATAAGTGCGCCCAATAATTCTTGGGTGTTGCTAAATTTGGGATTGCATTTTATGTCGACCACTGAGTGCTTTTCCTCTGAACGTTTGTTTAAAAGGTATGCATCACAAGCCGCATTTTTATGAAGCGTTTAGCACCATCCTATTTTAAATCACTCAGTATACCTTTTTCATGACTTTACAGTGTGGAAGAGGTTACAGAATGATTGTGGAAAGTGTAGCTATCACAACCATCTTCCTCCCTCTGCGGGCCTTCTCACCATGTCATGTCTGCACCAGACAGCACACTGGGATATTGTCAGCCAGCGTTTCCTTGATGGGGTGTAATAATACTGAATAATACTTAGTCCCCTGCCAACGTGATAGAATCTCCCCTTGGAAGGCCGAAAGGACCCCTGTGTTCTCCTCTGCAGTAGCCTGTGTTCTCCGCTGGAGTCAGAAGCCTGCCAGCTCCACCCTATGGCTGTCCAAACAAGGTTTCTCAACAGGCACAACATCAAAAAGACTTGCGCAAAGCCTACTGGG
Source organism: Liobagrus marginatus (assembly GCA_028566295.1). Taxonomy (NCBI): domain Eukaryota; kingdom Metazoa; phylum Chordata; class Actinopteri; order Siluriformes; family Amblycipitidae; genus Liobagrus; species Liobagrus marginatus. The sequence continues at coordinate 8,661,157 of JAOUQX010000033.1, forward strand.
ATGCCAAACGGCAGGATGTTCGTTTCATTTATTTATTTCCCATCTCCAGAATCTATAAATAATATAGGCCACTTGAAGGTAGCTGCTCCCCTTGTGCAATCTTAAAGTCATGGCTCTTTCCTGACATTCTTTACTCATGTCCAATTTATGGATATGTCTCAGATTAAATGTTTCACTTTATCCCAGTAGCTACTGTTATTGCAAGAATAATGAATCTACAGAAAGTGCTATTAATTAGAGTAACCACTCATCTGAATTAGGTATTCCCAGCTACACTGTATATTGTAAATTGTGATTTAGGTTCGCTCCGAGACTAAAGGCATATAGCATATTAAGTCTTGAAGGAGCTAGAGACCTGAACTGCAGGGACCTTGGAATATGTATTACATTTACATTTCTGGCATACGCCCTTATCCAGACCGACTAATATCAATCTATTTTTTTCAACCAACTGCCCACTTTCCCCATTAATAGGCTTATAATATTACAATTCACTGTTACCAAGACACACAACACAGTAGTTGAGGGTTCAGGGCCTTGCTGAGGGGCCCAGAAGCTGGGATTGAAACCCACAATTATTTGATCAGCAGTCCAACACCTTAACCACTGAGCTACCACATTCCCCATTAATAAAATATTAACATTCTCGGTTACAAAGACATAATTGCTATAAAATCCTTAAAAAAATAAGTTTTACAGTGGTGTTCAAGGAGGATAACCCCTGTGACAAAAACCACACAAGACACATCACAGCTTTAAATGGACTAAACATAGAAGTTTTAAAGGTGGACACAATGTGCAAATGTAAATAAAGTTTATAGGGGCTGTGGGGTCAGGCTGGGCTGGATTTATGGCTTCGGCATTCACCCAGTGGTCATCAGTCATCCCTCCCCCTGCTAACTCTAGCCAAGCCCTCGATCACAAGACCTCCATCTGAACTACAGCTGACCTGCTGCATCTCCAACCAGCTGGGCTTCAGATACTTTAATGGAAACCATTCAGGCCCCTTAATAATCATGCGACTATGGAACAGATTCTCCTTTCTATCACACCTTCCTATCCACACACACTATCCTCTCTCCATTTTGAAACTAGTACATGTACACATCTGCTTCAGCTGATTCTGAAGGTCTTCTGTGAAACTGGGCTAACTGAAAGACTTGTAAGGCATGTCGAGGACAAGTCTCTTCCCTGGTGGCTGTGATGTCACCACAGAGGCCTTGAAGAATATCTGTATTTTTTTTGGTGCTCTCGTGGTTATCCAGGCTAATGCCTGCAAGCGCCAAAGGTTCCATGAGAATATGAGCTCATTAGGAGTAGTTTCATTTAACTGATCTACAATACCACAAGTGCGAATGTATGTAAGTACTTCCTCTGTATGAAAATTGAACCTTGAACCTTGAACCTTGAACGTCCTTCCTCTGTATGAAAATTGAACTGCTAAGAGTGTGCGATTCAGAAGCTTTGCAAGTCATCCTAAAAATAATAACGATCATCGCTATAGATATTTCTGCACATATTTGGAGTAATGAACATATTTGTGGAACAGTGTATAGTGTAATTGGGGTGTGTTCTGCCTTTTGTCGAATCCGTCCACATGATTTTTATGCCAGTGCTTTTGTTTTGCCATGAAAGTGATTAATGTGTAGAATTACACAGAAAGCCATGAATGTATATTCCTGTAGAGTGAGAATGTGCTTAATGTTGCATAAACATAATGGAGTTGGCAACCTTTCAACTCTTCCTTCTGGGGTGTATCACTGAGCTATATAAAATAATGTGGTGTGCTGCAAGGGCTATGTCAACCCTTAATAAGGGGTATGTGCCTCTTTAAGCAAAGTGACATTTTACTTAATTGTACTCCATAAAAGTTGCAATAACATCATTCCAATAAGTTGTTTGCTTGCCTGCCTGCTTGATAAATGACCAACTGGCTAGGACAGAAGCTGACCTCTGGAGAATATTTCACTATAAACTGCAAAGTATTTGCCAGCGTTTGAGACCCACGGCGTGTTTGTGTCTGAATGCTAAACATGAGTGTGAGGTCGGGCTTTTTTTCCTTGCTGGACTTGACAGAATAGAAAAACAAGTATATAATTCTTTATTCGAGTAGGTTTTATGAGCAAACTGGGTACACAGTCAGGATATATTGGCTCTGATATCATCCAGTTTTAAACACATGGGCGTAAAGTGGTCAGGACATAGCAGTAGCGGAGCTGATGCGCTCTGCCGATACGAGTTCATGCACTTGTCTTGGCTTTCAGAATAGGAGGGGACACCTGTCTGAACTCTTCTCGGTCTCCGACAGCGAACCTTTGATCTGCACGACAGTTTCACTGCATTAGTAGGAGTGTCACACTTAATCCTTTAGCTTTCCTCCTTCCTTTAGGTCCAGTCAGAGGCCAGTGTTGAGCGGCCTAAATCTTAATCAAACACCCATGCCATGACTGCACAAGCATGCGCTAGGTACAGAGAGTTGTAAGTGCGCTATGAAAAGGTCATTGTTCAGATGGGTATGAGTTCACACAGATGTGATGTTTGCTGATAGCTTATGGGGAAAGCAGAGGATTCATACAGGTGACTGGGGGCTTAACAAAAGCCTAGTCAAATGTAAAAGCCTTACAGCTATATAAAAAAACAGTCTTAGTAATAATATGACTGTGCTTTTTAATAGGCTGAATGGGTGTGTTTTTGATTGATTGGTTGATTGATTAATTGATTGATTGATTGATTGATTGATTGATTGACTGACGGTTTCTAGTTTTTTTTTTTTAACTGGAACATTCACAAGGAAAAGGACGTTAGCGCAAACATTTTTAACACGGACTCCTCCAAATTACATTCCTGATGATGAATCTGAGATGTTCTTCTTATTTACACCATTTTTCATCCGAGCGTCATTTTCTGCAGTTTTCATGCCATTTTATTAACCACATCATTTTTACTCACTCATGAGTTCATGGACACTGCCATCTGAATGACATCTTGAAGATCTCCTCTATAGTTAAATCGGTCTATTACAAGATGTTCCTAGATATTTCTACTCATTTAATGTTAACTTTAAATGTTTTTAGTCTATTGGCAGATACTTTAGCTTCTTTCTAAAAAAATTGTAAAAAAAAATTACAAATAAATTCCTTAAAATGATCAGCCATGATCTAAGCTTAGAATTAAGTATGTTTAAAAATAGGTGGACACACTTGATCAGCTTCACGTTACTTAAGATGTTTCTCCTTGCTAAGATGCTAAGCTATATAACACTGTATCCAATTGTGTAGGGAGTGAGGCTTTCATATTTATTCTGTAGCTTGTTAAGGTGAGCCTAAGATTTCCCCATAGACAGAGCACTGGCATGTGGTAACATGTTTATCTCACACCTTAACTACTGTTCTTAGTTGTCAAGCGTCGTTAAGGACATGGATGTCTAAAACAAAACAAAAAAGGGGAGTTTTGCAGCCTTACAGCCATTTACAGAGCATTTTCCATATACAACAGGAACAAGGTCAGTATGTGAAACCCAGTTAAAAGCTGGTACACCTCCCAAGATCTCACTTATCAAGTAACACTGAATAAAAAAAAAAGTGATCTCATCGCAAGCACTTCCTTTAGCTGTACACCTGCTGACTATTTATGATAATTAATAATCATTAAGCGCAGCATCTCCATTTTGTGGGTTACTGATGACCAAACACAAATGAGCCATCAACTGCTAAAATGCAAGCAACAACTCACCTGGAATTATTAACCGGTTTTATGCCATTCCTTATTGATTTTTCTGCCTAGTAGTTTATTCCTGGCAGTAAAAATACACTCTGGCTGAGGATTTACGGCCCCAAAGGCCTTGCTTGCCAGGGCTGCCATTATGAACAGATGAAAGCTGGAGGGTAGCCGGAGCCCTAGTGCAGTGTGGGATATTGTTTAAACAGCGTAAAAAAGGGCCCGCTCATTTACACAGCCGGAGTGCAGGCTGGGAAAAAAAAACGGCTGCTGTAATCCTGCTTTGTAGCAGGTGGCACTACTTTAATATCGTTATAAAAAAAAAATCATGGAGCTGATCGGCAACACGGCCTGCTCTGGGTTTAATGATCGAAAGAGACAAAGCACGTACCTGGCAGCATGCTAAAATATTTGTTTTGTTCAGAGGCGAAAGGGTAAAAATGGCATGGGTGTTATTACATATTTATTTGTATGTATTTTGTCACAATGCAGCGTCGCGCACATTTTTAGCGAAAGCTGTCATAGTGAAATTCCCCGTCGCAACCTTCTTCTCTCTCTATCCCCCCCCCTCCCCCTCATTTGAATTACCTGCTGGGTCCGAGCTCTTTTATGCTGCTGTTGTGACGGGTAGATTTATAAGGCTTGAAATTTGTACAAATCAGTTGTCATTCACTGCGAGCTGTCAATGTGTCAAGCTGTCAGACCTGCTGTGAGGGGGGGAGTGGAGGAGCCTGGAAGGGGGTTGGGGGCTGCGTGAAGTGGGCAACCACAGAGAAAGGAAAATGAGTTCAAACGGACCTGAAACGGAGCTCCATTCTTCCCTCTCCATGCCCCTGCGGAGCCGCCATTGATTTTCCTTGATGTTGAGCAACAGCGTGCCGAAAATGACATGCCTCCTCCATCGGTCTATTGCTACTTGCTTATTGTCTTTTAAATGGCAGGAAATCATTTGGAGGAGAATACAGGGTCGTGCAGTGGTGCTGTGTTTTTGAATGGTGAGCAGATTTCAGCGGCGTGTCGCTGTTCGTGAACGTACGGGTGTGATGATGGAGTCGTGCTGCTGTGTTGATGGACCAGACTGTCTCTTTAACTCTGAATACTCGGCTTGAAGCACCTCAAAGACAGGAAGCTCAGTCCAGGTGATTGCGCAGGAAGCAGACATACTGTATGTGTCCACTTATACTCACATCACCTACTGGCAGCTTTGCGGAGTTCAATTCTAATGAGCACATTGTGACATCTATTTTCTATACGTTTTTTTGTATGGCTTATCCTACACAGGGTCACGGGAGTCTGAAGTCTCTCGGGACTACGTGGACATGGCGTGGACCACCATGATGATTGCCATCTGATCAGAGGGCAGTCTCACACACTCACACACCCATTTACACTGACAATTTAGATGCCACTCTATGCACAATGCATGTTTTTGGATTGTGGATGGAAACCTGAAGAAAACCACTGAAGCTCCATGTACAAGGGTAGCGGCTCAACTCAAAAACCCCACCCCAGGCAAACATGCTAACCGCAATTTATTTGACTTAAGATGGCTTTAGCTATTGCAAAAGAGAAAGACAGACTGAAACGGGATCAGTGCAGTGACGTCCACTGCAACCGGAGTCAACGAATGAAAGTTCTGCCCTTATCAATTTTACGGGGGATAGCTTTAGATATGCGAATGGTGATGGTGAAACCTACATGCCACTCTGATGAATGTTTCTGTGCATGTGACCCTGTGTTTGCATGATTCAGAGTCGTTCTGATTGATTGAACGCAAACAGAATGCAGTCATTTTCTTTGCAGCTCTTTGAACAGAGTAGAATTAAACACTCTCTTATAGAATTTTATTTCAGATTTTATTCCCATTATGTCACACCATGGGGCAGGTCATAATCAAAATCACACAATCAGTTTTAAAAAATGGGCGGCACGGTGGCACTACTGACTCACAGCAAGAAGGTCATGGGTTCAATTCCCACCCAGGAGCTTTCTTTTGTGGAGTTTGTATTTTTTGCCCTGGTACTCCGGTTTCCTCCTGCCTCCAGAACACATGAGATTGGGCATAGGTGAATTGGCTACTCCAAATTGTCCATAGGAGTGAATGTGTGTGTGAATGGTTGTCCGTCTCTAAGTGTTAGCCCTGCGATTAACTGCCGATTGTCCAGGGCTGTACCCCGCCTCACGCCCTTAGTTATCTGGGATAGACTCTAACACCCCCGACACCCTGAACAGGATAAACGCTAGACACTGAATGACAGAATTTTAAAAGGGCGTCATTGCGTTCATGTTGTCAGTAAACGTTGTTGAACTCGGTGAACTTCAACACAAGCAAATCGTAACCATTTGTCTTATTCAGTGGGATTAAATAGTCGGCGGCATGTTTGTACTGCAGATTTACAGTACGAGACTTGTCTTGGAGTCAGTGTTTTGAAAGGTTTAAATCAGACAGGATACTGCTTGACATTACCAAAACATTTCAGTGGATATTGATGGTATAGAGTTTAGTGAAGTTTGCGCTGGACTTGAGCTATGGATCTTTGACAGTAGACACTTCAAATCATATTCTTTATTTATATTTATAGGAAAGAAAGAAATATACAGAGATCAACACCCTGGGTCCATGTTAGCACTGTTTCTCATGCTCTCTGAGGAGCCTGACATCATTTTGAGTGGTATTAGCTAAAGTCTGTTTGAGAGCTGTTTAATTTGTGGGATGAGGCCTTGATTTCCTGGCACTTGCATACCTCCTGCTCGGCACCCATCCAGCTTCTGTGCCTCGTACACATCTGGCTTGTTTTGTTTTGGTTTTAATTAGCCTTATGATTTCTTTTGGAGTCAGTTTAACTGATCCATCATCTCTGGGAGCGTGCAGGAAGGAGCAAGGGTGCTGAGGGACTGAGCGGAGAAGGTGACACTTGAGCAACATTCGGCACCAAGAGGTAAAAAATTAATCAAAGATTTCCATATCGCCGTGAGCAGCTGGCCGGCCTGGCCCGGGCGCCTTTGAGCGGGAGGGGTCCTTTGAGAGAGGGGCATGATGCAGCCCGAGTTTGTCTTGCAAAAGTGCAGCTGTCCAAAACATGACAGCTACAGCATTAGCGAGGCCATTAAGAGGTGTAGAACATTTCCAGGGAAATGATTTGAAAAATGACAATGCAAGCTCCTGTGCAATATTAATTACAACAAGCAGGCGCTGAAAATAAGTTAAAATCTGGCTGAGCAGAACATGTGTCGATGTGCTATTTGGCTTGCTCTCTCTTTTGTTTGAGCAGGGATTTTCATATCCTTGTTAAAGAATCAGGGTTATGATTATGTGGGTGGTGTTTAAAAACAATGGCGCACTGTTCTTGTTTTATGCTTTTTTTTATCTGGCTGTTCAGCGTGCTGGAGCTTTAATTTAAGAGTTATTTAGTTACTTTAGATGTTGGAGACCTGCTTCATCTTGTTGATGTAAATAATGAACATGGGCATTTTGCTTCTATTGGGCCTGGACATGAGGTTTCCGTGTTTAACAAGCGCCGCCTCCACTGCTGGAATGCTTTGATTTGCAAATAACCCTCATGTTTTTTTTTTTTTATTCAGCTTGCATTCATTTGCAAATTGTTGTTAATTGTCAGGAACTCATTTGCGCATGTTATGCAAACAGTTTTCAGCACGTGGGTGTTTTGGAACTTTGGCGTCTCAATGCTTAGTTTGTTTATCTGCCACTGCTGGCTGTTTTTTTAGCGAGTGTTTACGATGATCGCGATCGTATTTTAATTGTGAGACATTAACGTTAGCGACTGGTGTTTTGAGATGGGTTTGCTGACTCAAACCCTCACCGATGAAATGTCTGATATTATTGAATTCTCTCCGTATGTAACGCAGCCTCTGTGCTGAGCTAGCCTCAAGACAGTCCAGATTGATGAAGGTGGTTTTTAAAAGGGGAAGGCCTCCCAACAGTCCAGTATTTGCCTATTAAAGTCAGACACCCAGTCTGTGGTAAGTCGTACAATTGACAGAGAAACTGCGCCTGATGACAGGCAAGCCTTTTAATGAGGTGATGTGTACATAAATCAAAGTGTCTTTAGTTACGCACTTATTCTGATTTCATTCCAAGACCAACAAAGGAAAGCTGTGTCGAGAGGAAAACGGATCAGTCACGTGAAAGTGTACGGTTTAATCCCTTCACTCTGCTTGTGGTTTGCCTTTTTGGAACCGAACATCTGTTGGAAGATAGGAAATTAATTTTCAGTCCCTGCTTATAAATCAGGCATGTAAAACAGGACCTGGACACACTGACTAATTAGAATCAAAGATGCAGAAATCCATAATCGTCTGCCCGCATTTAAAAATGGTTACTTTAATTGGTTGTAAATAAACTCGTGCTGTTTTTGTACGTGTTGTAAACAACTGAATGCTTCAATTAAGCAGGAATCCAGCAGTAGTGAGTTAGGAGCAGGATGCAGCACAAGTACTGACATATAGAGGTGATCTGAGCTCCCCCGTGCTTTATGCCACCCGCTTTTCATACGTGTGTGAGAAGAGGAGATAATTTGACTTTTTTTTTTTGCCAGCATAATATTATAGTGTGTCATAACTAAATTGTTACCCCTTCTGATACTAAAAGTTTTCATTAAAACCGGCCTGAGTCTCGTTATTGACACCGTGGGTTGCCTATGCAAACGGGAATGAGGTAAACTTTATCAGTGTGCTTTTCAGCACCCAATAAATCATCTAAACAGGGAAGCCATATGGCAGATAAGTCCTTGAGAATGGAGACTTTAGCTGAGGAAGAGTCAAATCGAGTGAAATCAGAGTACCATCACCGAGCCATCACAGGCTGTTTTCCTCGCATCCTCTCTCCCTGCGAGAGCGGGGATATCTGCTTATTTTACACGCCATTTTCTTGTTCACCTTATCACCTCTTTGTCACTTGTTTTCTTCTTTTCAGGAGGGGGAGAAGAAAGAGAGGTGAAGAGAGAGAGAGCGAGAGGGAGGCAATTGTGGCGAGTGCGGGAGTGGGCAGAGATAAGAGAGAGGGAGAGGGTCCAGGGAGGTGCTCTGACTGATGGCGAGGGATGATGTATGTAGCGGCTGTGTCCCCGCTCTCCTCTGGCCCTTTGTCATTAATCATGGCCATTAGCTTCTTTCTCGGCTGCCCTGTCTGTGGCAGCCTATCAAAAGCTTTCTTTCTCCCCATAGCTGCCCGCACCATGAAAGGCCTCCCGCTCCCGCCTTGCTGTCAGACAGCTTTCTGTTTACTCTGTACTTAATATCAGACAGCAATTCTTATTTGGGAAAAAAAGTTAATATATTCTAATGATGGTGTATGATTATATTGGCTTAAATAGAAATTAGTACTGATTAGGGATAGATTTTGGGGTATATTAACCATTGTGCTTCCTGCTTAATAATAATAATAATAATAATAATAATAGTACTAGAAGAGAAGTGATCATGCAACTAAGTTGAATTATTTTGTTTGCTTTTTTTATAGAAAAAAGCGGCATGGAAGATGTGATAATACAGCGATGATGTTTTTATCATGTACATCAATTTATGATGCTTTTCGTAACTGCACATCATGAAATAATTTAACCGACTTATCGAACATGATCTATTAGAACAGGGTTAAATAGGGGTTTTTCTTACTAACAATGCTTTTATAGACTGTGTACAAATACCGGACTAAATTATGCTTGAACTATTATTGTCTTGATTCTGGCATCAATTGAATATAAAGTCCTCTCCTTTGTAAATATAATTCATTTTATTTTAACCTTGAGTGACATTAATAAGCTGGTTGTTCCATTGATTATGCAGGTGAAGGTAAACGAATACTTTATTATTTATTATCATTATTGCTATTCATTGCCCTGTTAGCAAAAAGAAATAAATAAATGCCAGTATTGGCCTTTATGTGCAGATTATTTTTAAATAATAAATCTTGTACATTGATTAGAGTTTATTCTAAGAATGCTTACAACATACAAAACTAATAGGAGGATAGATGTGCGGCACAGATCGTTCTTATTGTCCGGGATAATGAGAATAAATACTGGCCAGCAGACTGACCATCAGATGTAATAGAGATATATAGGAGCCTGGTACCTGTGAGCCTCTCTTTGTGTTTCCTAAACTAAGAGTGACACATATACTAAAGCACCATCAGGCCCAGTGCCACTACCCACCTTAAAGCTGCATGCTTCACGCCCTCTCCATCTTCCCTTCATGCATCATGCTTACACACTGAAATGATCACTGCCTTTAACACGTTATCATTATAAAGACATAGGGCTGTATTCCAACCCAAAGCGAGCTGTATTGATTCAGTCACATGGTGAGGGTGAGGGGTGTGTTTATTTACCTTGCAGGCACTTTAATGAGAGCTGCAGTCTACTTTTGCTTTCTTATTTTATAATGCCTGATTGTTGAGAAAGCAACAGGGGGGGGAAAAAAGCATGTTATTATGTGTTTGCTTTCTGTTTGGTTATTTGAATTATTTATGTTTTTTTTTATCCTTAACCTACCTTTATTTGGAGCATTGCAGATAATAAATGGCTAAACAGGGTAAATGCCTTATTCAGCAGGTGGACTCGTAAAGGCTGATTGGAAATGGTGTGTTTTATTTTTCCGAGTGGAGAATCCTCACCCCAGAGGATTTATACAGGCAAGATCAGCACTTGTCTCAGCAAGCCCAGAGTGGCTCTTGTTAGGCAACCAGCCCCAAAGATGACTGATTTTGACAACACAATTTGCATCTTTGTATGAAACAACTTGCACTAGGCGAGCTGATTTAGGTCGGATTAAGCTGTTCGTCTCCGTCACCAGATAACTATTGCAATCTATCAGCGCTCACAGTTTTCCAATAACACGTCTCTCCGCCCAGCCCAGGGGGCTGCGAATTGATCTGGAATATAGAGAGCAAAATTGCCACGGCAACTTCATAGAGGTTCACAATTACTGAATCATGCAGATGTCAGTAATTCCATAAAACTGATATGGCGGTAATGAAAACATCTGACTGCTCGATTGTGTGTGGATTTATGGCTGCATTAAGAGGGGAAAGAGGGCACGATGACAGCTTTGTAGCTCGGCTTCTGTTGTTTCACACGCTTAAAGGGCCAGATCAATTAGTGTCTGCAGCCTTGACACGGCACCTCTGACAATGCTTTTATAGCAGCATGAAAAATGCATGTGCTTCAGAGGGAGATTTTGGAGCCATTAGGTGTCCACATATATGATTTCATGTGAGTGCACATTTACGATGATGTATTGCGCTAGCGTCATGTTGCTCCCTATCAGCAGTAAAACATGGCCTTTCTCATAGTGCCACAATAAAAACCGTTTAGTCAGCCTATAATGTTTGTTCTCAACTTTGACAATTAAACTGACCAAAGATTAATTGGCTTTCATGCTTGTGTGTGTGTGTGTGTGTGTGTGTGTGTTGAAAGAATCCGAGCCGAAACATGATCCCGGGTGCTGAAAACTCCCTGCTTTTCCATTTCGCAGCATAGAAGAACATTATCATCTTTTCATACAAGTCCATTAGTATAGGTAAAGAGATTTGAGTATAATGCTCTTTCCACACTACATTTATCTTTAGTGAATGATGAGATGTGTAATGATTCATATGTGCTATATACTAATCTTTCAGCGATTAAAAAGGCAGATTATCTCCTTTAATATTAATTCTCTGCTGCTGGAAGGAACCCATTCTATCCCTGCACCACTCTGTTCTACTATTCTCTCCATGATCCACTGCTGTCGCACTTATTTCAATCTTTTTTAAAGCCATATATCTAATTCTAATTAAACAGGCATTAGGTCTCTTCCCCCCCCTCTCTCCCTTTCTCTCACGTTCTCTCTCCTCCTCTCTCTCACTCGTCTCCCCTCTCTTCTGATGCTATCAGGCTCTGAAGGTTCTTATTACTGTAATAAGTGTGAAGGGAATCTCAGCCTGGCAGTTCATATGCACTTGCTGACTGGATGTGGGGAATTTGCATAACCTGTTAAGGAGATATGTGAGGTCCAGCATGATTGAATTTCACAGTGCGGTGCTGTTAATTAATAATGCCGTATATGTGACAGGCCTTTATCATGCACTGCGGATTGGTGATGATGTGTGTGCTAGTGCCAGTACAGACAGGCAGGCAGGCGCTGCCATTATGATGGCAATGGCCCATGCTGTAATGAAGTCAGCGTAAAAAAAAAACTGCGTGTAAATATTACAGTAAATTACCGGTAGCAGGGTTGCTGCTGACATTCTGTTTACATGACATCAAAAAAACTGTGAAATGTATTTACAGTAAAAAAAAAAAAAGCTGTAATATTTTAAATAGTATAAAAGAGCACATTTGTTAATTCGGCTAACTTACAATCAATGCACAGTTGTGTTAAGGAAAGAGGTAAAGGTTATGGGATTTAAAGTTCAAGTTCAAAGTATATTTGTCACCTGTACGTCATATATAGTACAACATACTGTACAGTGAAATACTTTGATGACTGACCGTAGGTTTGCTGTAAATAGGGGTGAGGGAGAGAAAGAAGTGTACAGGGGGGTTGGTTGCATATAAATAATAGTAATAAATGTTTAAACATGAACTTTTCATCTGTAATTTAAAACCACTGAGCCATCATTTAGTAGCACTGGTTAAGAAAGATCCTAAACTGGAACTAAGAGGCCCAAACACTGTTCCAGCATGACAATGCCCCAGTGCACAAAACCCACGAGACATTATGGTTGGTGTGGAGGAACTCGAGTGCTTTGCACAGATCCTTGACATGAAGCACACTAGGTACGTTTACATGGACACTTTTTTTTTCAATCGGATTGATTTCAATCCGATTGTTGAATCGGCGCACACGTGTTTACATGAACGTTGAATAAAGTAATCGGGTTGATCTGACCGTTTACATGACACAGGGATTAGATA
>JAOUQX010000033.1:8679952-8693934 GCA_028566295.1 Liobagrus marginatus
CCGTGACTGTAAATAGCATCATTTGTCAATAAAATTATTATAAGTACACCTCTGCATAACATTGTGCTAACAGTGCTAACAGTGCTCTCTGATTTACTGAAATAGCATTCATAAAGCGTAACGATTGTAGTAAAAAACAGTTCCTCGGGAGCACACGCGCCCCCCCTGGCATCGCTGCGGGGCGCGCCCCACTATTTGACACTGATTTAGATGCACATGTAGATGATTATTGTTATGTAAAACATAATACTTTTTGTTAAGGTAACACGTAGGCACATAAAATGACTCTTTTAGTTATTAGTCTATATTAGGTGGTCTTTAAGCAGGAAGTAATAGAGTTTGCCCCGGATGTCATCACATTGAATTTATGCATCGTTTTTTGACTTGTATCAATCACACTCGCTTGGCTTGAACGCAACTCAGAGTTTTCCAAGCAGCTATAATTGATAATATTTTCGGTTATTGAATGTTTTTAGTGTTGCAATTTAGGTTATCAGTGACATTCATGTATAGCTAAAACTACACTAATACATATGAACATAAGCTGCATGTTATTCTCTAATTGATTTTGTTTATCATGGCTACTCATCGAAAAATTCCATTTGAACCCCTTCTGGTGTGAGGACATTGGAACCTTTAGTTTTTATACCAACAAATAGTCAAAGTGTGTTGCAACAGGACGTGCTCGATCATCTCCATGACTATGCTCTGGAAAACAACATAAACATATATAACTTCGTTGACTTAAAATTCAATCTGTATAATGCTAGTTTATTCAACCGAAGTTAAATTGTTTTAAAGAAAGAAAATGCGGCCCTGGCTCGTGAAAAGCGTGACAGTTTTATTACATCTCTCAAATAAAGGATGAAAAATGTTGTTGAGGTAGATACGGTGATAAAACTGTGCAGCCTCCTGCATTAGAGTTTCGAAACGCTCAGAATAACTTATGTCCAAATATGAACTACTATTACTGTGCTTTATAGCTTGTTTGCTGACATTATGTAGCGTCTTCAAAGGCAGTGCTGAATTCCTCCGGCTTTAAATTGCTTCTACTAAATCAGATACACCTTCCGTAAGGGACAGGAGGCTTTTTTTTGTTTTGTTTTTTGGTTTCTTTAATGTTGCATATTGTTCGGGCGCAGTGGATGCTTTAGTGCTCTTAATCTTGGCTGAAATGGGCAAGTGTGAAGTGTAATAGGAGCATCTTCATTGGAAGGTAACTTATGAAAGTAATATATTCCAACAAGCGCCATATCAGCTGTGGTGATGTAGTAAACACCCTCGGTGGAATGCACCAATAAATGAAGATATTTGCCTACATTTTCTAAGGGACATGTTTTCAGACCTTTTTTGTATCGCGCACATTTATTATGAGCTGTATTTGTTTTATTGAAATGGGTTCGAGGGACAAGTCCTGTTGCTGTTGTCTCAGGTTGGTACAAGTCGAGGAAAAACAACATTTACCTGATTTTTACTTGTACAATTACAAATCGAGGCATTCGGTCCGGCTGTCGTTAAATGCTTTTAAAGTAAGAAGTTAGTATTCAGGGATCTTGGGAACTGTTGTCTACTTTAATACCGTTGTATCTTATTGAATTTAAATGCGAGTAATGGACCTCCCTGTGTGTAATTTGTCTAAGTGAGCTCAAGTCATTATTCCAAACCCCAAACCCATCTTAAGCTTTTTAGCCATTAGTGGTCAGATATCTTTTTAAACACAACAAATAGGTGGTCTGTGACAGAAATAAGGTGTAAGCATTCAATACCTCTTTTCTCCTCCACCTCTCTCTCTCTCTCTCTCTGGCTCTCAGCAATACAACCATGCATAATGTGCAATCTGATAAGTGTTCTGGACCACGCAGCCCCCCCCTCCTATACATCACAGTGGCAAGCTCAGCTGTGCTGTGAGAGAAGTGAACTCTGGGATTGGGCCGGCTGAAGTTGATTAATCGGTCGGTGCGGGTGAGAGACTCCAGGGCCAAGCAGTAGGTCCATCCTCGTGGCATGTGATGTTGATTGGCTTTGTCCTGCGCGGCCGCGCTGGAGGAGCGGACATTAAGATTAAGTGATGCTGTCGTGTCGGAGAGCGCTGCACTGCATCATTCGGGCCGAGAGACAGCTGCGGTGCTTAATCCTTCATCGCCAGGGGAGGCCTGCCAGCCCAAAGATATACAGCCAAAGATAACCCTCCATAACTTCTGCTAAAGATCAAGAAACTTTGAATTCACATCCATCTGCTCCATAAGCTCCCCACCTAAAAAAATGAGCAGTCAGCCGAAATGCAAAATGTAAAGGAGAGACGACAAAGAGAGGAATGGTCGGATCCATCAGTGTAAGGCTGTGTGTTTGTGTGTCGGTGGCTGTGTGCTGCATAAATAACGTTTCCTGCTAATAGCCTTCATTGCTCTTTGTAAGCTGTGTTTTGTGGAATTGACTACGCTGCTGCCAAGCACTGGGAGAGGAGCTTGGTGTGGGAGTTAACAAATTTTCATGCCCATAAGCTGTCACTCTGGGTGACAATAATGCTCAATAATATTTAACATCGTTCTTCTTCCTTTGGTCTGATCCCTCGTGACTTTTGCCAGTTCTTTGCGCGATTAAGCGGACTTGTGTTGCATGAACCCTTCGAAGTAATATTTTAGATTAATAAGAAATCACTCTTTCCTCTTTATTAAAAATGTCTTATTAAATAACATTTTGAGTCTTTGTGTCTTTCTTTCTTTCCGATACTGAGTATCTTAGGAATAACCTTCCAAAGTCAAGCTCTTAAGTCGATATAACGACAGTGAGGTTAAGCTCCCTGGCCCTGCATATAAGGTTAGCACTATTGGCCTGCAGGTCTGCTTGATTAGGTTTAGTCACCTCCACTTTTTCCTTCCTGTCTAATCGTTAACTCTGCATGCGCCAGCTCGGGGTTAGCGCCATTGTTTCTGCAAAATGGATGCTTTTCCTTGTACAGTGGTTACAAGATAAAGGAGGGTTTCTAATATGAGAGAAAATACAGCCAGCTTTCGGGTCTGGGCTGAATGATTATTTTCTATGCAGCGATCAGTGGTGTCAGCATGTTTCAGACTGCTGGGCTTTGCATGTTTGCAGCTGGCTTGATGCAGCTGTCAGCACATGATTGATGAGTATCATCATTTAAAGTGTGAAAGAAAACGTCTCTGTGAAGGCAGACATGATGAACTGCCGCCTGCTGGCGCTCCCTAAGACACGCTCCACGTTTTCTTGCCTGTGCCCGCTCTCTCTCTCTCTCTCTCTCTCTCTCTCTCTCTCTCTCTCTCTCTCTCTCTCTCTCTCTCTCTCTCTCTCTCTCAGAGTGCCCGAGTAGGGGAGGAGTCTTAAGAAACAGACTCTGCGGAGTCCTTCTCAGGTCGCTCACTTCGATAGTTGTCAGATCGTATGAAATGTCAAAATTCACGCGGCCTGCATAAGGAGATATATTTAGTGCGCCTGCCGTATACCTACGTATCACCTCTGACAGTGACATATTAGTTCTGCTGTCTACTGCAATGTGATATCTTTAAATTTGCCACCTTGTTAAGTTTTGATTAATGTGATTCCATTTCAGTGGAGTAATTGGCTGGGCCTGTTGGTAGAAAATGCCCAGCCTCTCAGAACAGACAAATGCTGGGCCATGCTAATGAAGAAATGAGTTTGTTATATTGATGGCACGGACTGACAGTTATTAATGATTGTTATGATAAACAGACGAGTGCAAATCAGGATGAGTCTGGTGAAAGTGACAGTTTAAAAATAACCGGTGTTGGAAAGTACTAACGAAGTAATATACTGTTAGGAAAACAATCATGCAGGTTGTCAAAGGAAGAAGTGTAATTACAGGGCTACACAGGCTGCCAGGCAGGACTAGAACCTGCGCTATAATGAATCAAGAGGAATATGTTGTGACAGAGCCAACAGATTGATATGCGCTATTAATTGGATCTTTTTATTTATTTATTTATTTTATTAGACCATAACGGACACTGCATTTGAATTATGCCGGATATGATGCTTCTAAATGTTCTAGACTACAAAGAGAACTGGAGCAGTTTAGACATTTTCTAATGTGCTAATAACTTGTTATTTCTGAAATAAGGTGGATTTTTTTCCCCCACCGGAATGCATTTTAAAAAAATTAAATCATCTTCCGGCTAGTTCCGTAGTTATGCTTGGAAATGACACAAAAGCTTTTGCAAACCCTGGATAATTTCAAAACGTGCATCTGTGCAATGTATCCTAAGCAAATTGTGCTGAACTTTTTCCAGCGCCTCAGTTTGTTACCGTGTCCCCTGCAGCTGCTTCTCTACATGATTTACTTTGCTGTACAAATGTTGCTTAGTGAAATTTCTAGGGAATAATTTGGTTTGGATGTGTACTGGTGTAAGAGTGCTGCATGCTTTGTTGTGTGTGAAAAGGCTGACTGCGGAATGGGACGATCGGATGACTCGGCTGCCTGACCTTTGGATGAACCTTTTTCTGGTGTTGATTTAAGCGTGACTGGGGTCAAAGTGAGCGACACATCCGTGTCAAGAGGGTGTTATAAAAAAAAAGTGTGGGGAAAAAAAAGAAAAGAAAAAAAGACCAGGCACAACAACTAATTAAAGGAGAACTTTATAACACACACATAACTTCCTCTTCCTGTAAAAGAACGTGAAAGTTACATGGGTTTGTTCGATGTGTAATATTCATAAGGAAACAATTCCGTATTTGTATCCTGAATTGATTCACACTACAAAAATGTCAGTGAGGGGAGTCGGTGTTAAGTACCAGCTCATATTCATCCACAGTCTTTTACTTGACTTCTAACTCCTTTCATGCTGATGAACTTTTAAGGTATCATTACACAGAAGCCTAAATGACACTGAAGAATAATTTGCGAGAGGACAGCATTAATACTCCCTGGACTTGAACGCTCTTGCTACACTTTTAAGGTTGATTACCTATAAAAATAGATTGGAATGAGCTCATAAATCATATGATTATTACAATGTCATTCGAACCACAAATTATGGTGATTAAACTGGCTCATATCTCTCTCTCTCTCTCTCTCTCACTCTCTCTTTCTCTCTATTGCTCTGCTTTTAGGTTAAGTGGCCTGGAAATGCTTAAATACTGGTTAAATATGAACAGGATCATGGAGTCCTCGCCAGCCTTTAAACTGCAGACATGACTTAAACATGAGTGATCAGTAGCCAGAGTATAAAATGCAATTTAGTGCAGCCCTACCTGAACTGCGATGCTGATCGTTCAGATATTCTCTGGTATATTGTGCATATGTGTCTGTGTTCACTTTAATAGGCTTTTACACCTTTACACCTGCACCTTCATGCCTTTATCTAATCAGCCAATCATGTGGCAGCAGAGCAATGCTGCTGCAGGTACATCTTAAAAGGTTATAAGGCATCTTTATAACATGTCTTTACAGTAGCAGTTTTAGCTAGAATTGTGCTCTGGGCGAACCACGCCATGACAGGCGGCGGGCGCCCCGAAAAGGTTAAATGACCCCACAGGGTGACATGAAATTATCATTAACCTGACGGAACAAATCAGCAGTAGAAAAAAAAATGATCGCCTTTTTTTTCCATTTGCGCTGAAGCCCCATACCACTGTGTGTTTTAATCAATTGGAATAGTTTTTCGTCATTATTTATCATTTATTATATGAAAACAGAACAGAAAACTTTGACGCATATTAAGCTGCATATAGAACCCAATTGTGGCTTTATCATAGATTCTCCAGCAAATGTTTTTGATCCTTCTGTACGTTTACAGTTACAGCATTTAGCAGACACCCTTATCTAGAATGACTTACATTTCAGTCAGGCTGCTTTCGTCAAATGTTATTATTATAGTGATGAATGCATACGGTTAGTGTTTGGCGGTATGGATCTGTTCTGGACAAACTCCACGCCCCCGTCCATGCAGCACAGCTGGACAGCGCGGGGAGAGCAACAAGTCAAACCCCCTTTGGGGTACGGAACAGATCCAGTATCATACGTACAAGCGTACGTAGTTCTGTCTTTATTACATTAGTGTTGCAACGCTGAATATGCGGGAAAGCTGATGACTGGAATTAATGTATGCTGGAGGCGGTCCTGAGTGGACGACCGTTTAGATTAGGAATCCAGTTAGATGGAGTTGGGGATGGGGGAGGGAGTTGAATGCAGCGTGCAGCTAGCGATAGAGAGTCAGAATGAATGTGGTTTTAAATGGTTCCTGTGATAGGTATCGCGACTGGATTGGTGCACGTCATGGAACAGCTGACTGTCAGCTGGTGCGAGCTTGACTGACGCAGCCTGCCTGAACTAACGCAATGCTTAATTTATAACATTTTTCCAACTGAGCAGTTAAGCTTAAGGGACTTGCTCAGGGGTCCAGCAGTGGCAGATTGGTGGTCAAACCCACGGTCTTCTGATCAGCAGTCCAACGCCATAACCACTGCGCTACCACCTCCCCATAACAGACATAACATAAACATAAACCCAAAAGCAAAATGAAATCTGCTGAAATATTATTAGTTATATAATATTATAAAGTTTAGCTCACTTATTTTTTGCCAGAAAGGTCCACAAGGCATCTCCTTGAGACAGCTAATAGCCCTGCATGATGTGGCTGAGGTTGAGGAACTGTAAACATTCAGAAGTTTGCAATGGAAACCTTTGGCTAGTCATGCATACTATTTACTTTGCACTTGTTTTTATTTACATTGTAACAATCGGCTCATTGAGCAGGATGAGAAACCGGTTCGGAGAAGTGACGACCCACTCGCAGGCTGCAGTAAACCATACTTTTATTAACAGAACATAAAACCGGAGCAAACATCCGCGTTACTACATGTGACGAGTTGCACCGAGCTCTTCTCAGTGAACTCCTTTATACCAGTTAGTAACTTAAACCAGCTGTGCCTGGTTAACCTGCGGCAACCGCATAATTAACTGCCTTACTAATCAGGCGTGTCTAATCAGTGTGTGTGTGTTTGTCTGTGCACAGTGAGCATGTCAAAACACCAACAGAAACACAGGAACATAACTATAATACCGGCTCACTGTTACATACATGCACATTTCGATCCAGAGATTTGATATTTGTATAGAAAACAAAGAGTGCCACTGAGGATGACGCCTTAACCAAAGTAAGAAAGACATTGCAAGAAGGCTAACCTTTTCTTACTGTAGTTTTTAATGATGTCCATAATAATAATAATAATAATAATAATAATAATAATAATGCATTACAATTGATATGACACTAGTGTCAGAAATTTGAACATGACAAAAGGACAAATAAGTTCTTAAGCTTGAGACAATTAGCCTGGATTTTTCTGTGGCATTTGTATTAGGAAGGTCAAAGCACTGTTTTTCATCACCCTCTGCAGCATCGGGGTGATGCTCCTCCAAACACTCCTTGAGCTATACTTTCGATAAATGCTCATTTTAAGTGTTTTTCCTCTCAGAAATCAAAAATGCCCAGAGCTTCAAGGAGAAACTCAAGTTTTTTCTGAGTGGGGAATTTGAGATCACGCACACCCATGAACACAAACCCCTTAATATGACGCCATTCAAACTGCATTTCAAGCCGGTTCTATTTTGTGCATTAACAAGCACTCAGGAACTGGCTATGCACTTTGTATTGAGGCCTCTCTTCCTCTTTTCTCAGTCCTTTTGACTTTATTTATTTATTTATTTATTTTGAAGACTATGATTTCAAGCCATATGGAGACTTTCCAGCAATTGTAGTCACACCATTCACTCTTTTCCATCGCCCCCTCATAAAGACAAGGCTTGCTTGCTGTCACCGTTGTTCCAGTTGTTGTTGCTAATGTGTAGAAAAGTACTGGCTTAGTTTGTGAATTCACTTCCAATAAATGTAAAACAGGGCCGTAAGCAGGATGATATTCATTATGAGGTCCACGCTGAAGAAATGTGTCATCGTTAATGTATCACAAAGCACAATGTGTATTACATAAACTGTTAGTTACTGATCTGTTATGTGATGTGGCCTAATCGCTACCATTCCATTTATTCTGCTTCATTTGAGTTTTTTGGAGCAGGCGTAGTGTACGGTGGCGCATAGTGTTGTTGTTGTTTTAACACCTCACATTTTAACATTCTTGCAGAATGATGCATTGAGAGCAACCTTATCCATCAATCGATCCATGCATCCATCCATCCATCCATCCATCATTCTTTTCTTACACAGGATAACAGGAAACGTGGAGTCAATTCCATCTGACTTGGGACACAAGAGAGGAGGCACCCTAGACTGGTCAACCCATCACAAAAGCATAGTTGCACACACCCATTCACACAGTCCAGACAATTTAAAAATTCCAGTCAGCTACAGCACTTGTCTTTTGCCTAAGTATGAACTGCAGTATCTGATGGAAAGCCCAAAAGCACAGGAAGAACATGCAAACTACATACACACACATAGGATTGAAGCAGGAATAAACCCCCCCAATCACAAAGTTCCATTTATAGACAAAATATTTCAGAACTAAAAGGCTTGTAAGCTAAACTGTAGCCTAACCAGGTAGAATTACTGAACTAGCGAGCTGCCTTTTGCCCAGCTGCCCTCACTCTCAGCAGCAGAGGCACTTGAACTGTATCAAGATTTTGTTTGGACTATTTAAACAAATCAACTATTGAAACGAGCATGGGTAAAAATGGTACCCTAATGACTTACATTATAACATAATTAATAAATTACATGAAAAAGACTTAAAGAAAAGTAATTGAAAATGTACTAGATGTCAGAACGAATTAGACCACATTCAAACGTGAGCCTCAGCTGGGGAACCTTTTAATAAGCGCTCAGAGCAGAACATCTGTTTCTAATTTATACCTTCATATTCTGGGAGCAGATTATATTCATTGTGAGTATGCAGTAATGCTGGTCACATATGTAACCGTGCTTGCTTTAATGGGTTAATGGCTTTGTTTAAGGGGTGTGCAGAAGTGGGTGGAATGGGGGGGGCGTGTGTCAGGTTTGGGATGAAAATGAGGACCGATGCAGTGTTTGAACCCAGGTTGCAACTTGTATGTTTGCTAACCTACAACTGGTAAAAAACAATGTAGACCCTTCCTCCCAAATTCAATTCGTATTTATCACATACACATACATGCAGTGAAATGTTTTAACTCCGCATATCCCAGATTATGAATTTGAAGGCTGGGGTCAGAGTGCAGGGTCAGTCAGA
Organism: Liobagrus marginatus; assembly: GCA_028566295.1. Classification (NCBI taxonomy): domain Eukaryota; kingdom Metazoa; phylum Chordata; class Actinopteri; order Siluriformes; family Amblycipitidae; genus Liobagrus; species Liobagrus marginatus. The sequence continues at coordinate 8,689,154 of JAOUQX010000033.1, forward strand.
ACGTACCCCTGGAGCAACTGAGGTTAAGGGCCTTGTTCAAGGACCCAATGATGGTAGCTTGCCTGGTGTGAGGCTTGAACCTCCGACCCTCTGATCATTGGTCTAGAGCCTTATCTACCATAATATACCACCACCACCATAATATACCACCACCACCACCACCACCACCATAATATACCACCACCACCACCACCATAATATATCACCACCACCACCATAATATACCACCACCGTAATATACCAACACCATCACCACCACCGTAATATACCAACACCACCACCACCATAATATACCACCACCGTAATATACCAACACCATCACCACCACCGTAATATACCAACACCACCACCACCACCACCACCGTAATATACCAACACGTCCACCACCACCACCGTAATATACCAGCACCACCACTGTAATATACCACCACCACCACCACCACCATAATATACCAACACAATACCTGGTTAAATCCATAACACCGACCATTAAGCTCTCTGAGAAGGTAATAAGTTATCATTGATGTCACAGACATCACAGCTACACTAACCACAGCTAGCTGGCTAGCTTGTTGCTAACAAATGACACGTCCATGTCATTTCTTCTCTTATCTCTTTTCAGTCTCGCTTCATCATGGTAACTGCTAACACACACACTCGAATTGTTTGCTAGCCTTACAGGGCTTTGTGACTTTTTTACGTTTTGTTTTTCTTTACTACATCAGTATCATAAGTCATCTGTTCCTTCCACTGAACTTTTGTTCTAGTTTCTGTTAGCCTGTATTCCCGCAGGGCTAGAGCTGGGAGATTTCTGCAGGCTGGGCTTTTATGTCCTGTGTTCTGGACACCGGAGCCAAGGTCCAGTATTAAAAAGCTCATCACGGTGTTCTGTTGCACGTTTACACAGATGTAGAGCTCTGAAACCAATATGAAGAATATTTGAAGAAAACAAAGAAACTTGTCCTTTGGATCATTTTTTCCTTTAGTTTCCTCCAAGTTTTTCTACTAACTGCCAACATTTACGTGTAGAGACGGCTGAGTAAGTGCCTGCTGAACTTTGGAACCTTCTGTAATTGTGTTTCATGTGGGATGAAACTTGTGAATTGGACGGGGATTGCAGAAGAACAACATAGCTGATTAGCGGTCGTTAGCTTTGCTTGCTGGAGCGTTTTGACACCTGTCTCCCTTCTCTCTCTCTCTCTCTCTCTCTCTCTCATTTTCTCTCTTTATACTGAAACTAATCCCACTTTTGTTGATTACATGGTTGAGAGACTGTAGGAAAAAGAGAAAGAGAGACAAAGAATCTGAGGCTGTTTATCTATCTGTTTGTCCCCGTGCTACAAACTGTTTTATTAAACAACTAAATCTATTGACATCGTACAACAAAATTAGACACCACGTTGTAATAGGAATTTTGTCTGTTCAATTAGATCGTTAAGTTTTGTTATTGAGTAACAGTAACAGTTTTGTTATTGTCTGTACCATAACCGTTTCTAACCTATTTTTATGATATGTTATTTATGTACTGTATATGTATATATGCTTATGTAAATATGTATTATATATAATGTTTTTATGATACATTTAGTGGCCAAAAGTTTGTGGACACCGTACCAGCCTTGTGTGTTGTAACATTACATTATGCTTTCATTAGAACTAGGGGGATTAAACACGATTCGTGCATGACAACGCCCCTGTGCATAAAGCTAGCTCAATAAAATTCACACAGCCACACTTAGAGATCTTCCAGAAAGCCTTCACAGACACAGAAACGGGATACTTTTTATGAATTCGATTTGAAAGTATTTGTAAAATGATGAATTGTAATTCTTTTTATAGATGAACATAGGTTTCCTAGCAATAATATTCCTAGAAAAACTTTGTATTTTGAAATGTGTATCATGATGATGTGCATCGCAGAAATATCTTTGTTTCTCTTTTTCCGTGTGATTTTTCTATCATTGTTTAGTTTCATAAGCTAATCGCAAGGATACATTGTTTGTTATAAATGTTATGAAGTGATTATAAATGTTAAAAGTAAGCCGTGTCAATTTATAACAAATAAAAAGAGTGTGTAAAAAGTATGAGAGGAATTAAACTCCTTGCGGTGTGCCTGTTGATAAGTTTCCTCTAACAGCACAGCCTGCTGTGTATTCCTTAGTTAGAGCACTTCTTTTAGTAAACGTTTCGTCTTCTATCTGTTCTAGGAACTGTTGTCAGGGATCGTGTGCCAGCTCATTTCTCAATTAAGCAGTGCATGGTGATGGGAGTGCGAGAAAGCTTATGCTGGGGTGGCGTGGGGTGGGGTGGGGTGGGGTGGGGTGGACACAGAGTGGGGGGTGCTCTACTGCATGCTTTCATTTAGGGGATCCTTCCGCTTGGCATGAAATGCATTATGTGGCAAACCATCTGGTTGCCTCTTGTTTACAGTACACAGTGTCAGCCCAGGCTTATTAATCATGCTTACACAAGTGTCTTAATTACTCCCTATGTAGCTGCTCCAACTCCAACCCAGAAGTTGACCTTTCTCTCCCTGTTCCTTTCAACCATTAATCATACACAATCAACTGCAGCAGAGCCAAGGAAAGGGCTACCCACACTCCCCGGCACAGAGCGGGTCCTCACAGACACATAGCAGAGCTCAGCCTGGTGCCAGCCATGGGCATATCTTTATTAATAACTTGCAATTGGCACGCGAGTCACATGCGTATGCGCACAAACAAAACGGAACAGAACCCGAAAACATGTTCTGCTCAGCGGCAAAGACACTCTGATTGGATTTATTTAGCATTTGTAGCAAGCCAGCTCAGTATCACATGATAAATGGGTGAATATCTAGAGAAAAGCAGCTCATAAATAACATAATATTTTACAGTACGCGAGATGTTTTCTCACTTTGAAATTGGTGTAATGCGACATGTGTACATAATAAATCTTTACTAATAATATAATCGTATTTTATGGAACTGCGTGATCAGCCTCTAATCTGGATACTTGAAAGACATTTCTACATCATTTTTCATGCCTTCTAGAGCTACAAATGAAACTCTCAGTCACGTTGCTCTGGGCAAAACAAATGCTTTGCGATGCGACGCTTTGACATTTATTGCGTGGGGTGATTCATGCGTGTCACACGGATGCGATGTATAGCCATAGAGCTCAGTGAGAAACTCTGATGCAGTGGGCCTTCAGCCTTTCAGGTCTTGTTTAACTAGCTCGGTGTTGGATTGATGAATAGAGCTTTTTTTTTTTTTTTTCCTACCCGGTAACTGACATACCCAGCTTTCCCTCTGCTGAATGAAAGCTTAATCTATCATTTACCAGTGACAGATCGACTTCTCTTCAGCATTAGAAGCAACAGTAGAAGCCGTAGTCAAGCACAGAAGCAAGCAAACTGAGCGTCGACTCTTTAAACAGCACCGTTGATTGTGATTGTCAGTAAATCACACGCCCACAAAACACTTAGCTTTCCGCCTGATTATGCTCTCTTTGACACGTAGCTCTGAAGAAGAGAATTGTTATGTTTTCATAAATCATCTTGCTTCACGTAGAGACAAAAGGACTCCAAAGTTCTGTAATAGTTTTATGGCTGCCCACAAATTGCAGTCATAAATTTTTCATTCCTTTTAATTTATGTCCATAAATCAGTCTTGAATCTTGCTTTAGCAGCCTAAGTGGTGTTGCTGCATATTTTTGGCATGCGCGTATCCGTGGATCCTTGAGAACCTGAAAGCTCATGGAAACAAGCCGACTTCAATAATTGCTGGTAATAAATTATATATGCTTAGGCCATAAATAACGCTTGTGTATTAGAAAGTATAACAAAATAACGTATCTGGTTCAACTGATTTCACTATGATATATGTGGCTAATGGGATCCGTTTATATCTTATTATGAGGAAACTTTAATGTGAGATTGTTTTTTTTCCCTACATGCTGAAATATAAGGTGTGTCTGCTCCTCACAGTAAGAGTCCACTTTCCTGTTCCTATTCGTGACACTATTGTGCATTATTAGCATTAGCTTTGTGTTTTTTGTCATTTGTTTGTTTAAGAACCAATGAAAAGCACTTTGTATAGACTGCACACATCACATGCTTGATGACAGGGATTTATTTGCTGTTCAAAGTAGCCGTTGTCATCATATGATCTAAAAGAGGGTCCGCAAACTCAGCTCATTTTCTTTCATATATCTCGATATTGCGCTTTATTTACGAAGAAGATAATATAGTACAATAAAATAGTACCATTTTCAGATGCATGTAGTTTTTTGTATACTTTCCAATGCTACAGAATTGCTTTTCCTGCATACCATAATCTATGTTCTTGATTCTTTTTGTTGTTGTTTCTCAAGGGCTAAAACAATAGGTCATATTATAATTGTTTAGTTTACCTTAACCGCACATCCCAAAATGCTTTATTCATCTTATCCCACAGCAACCAAACCAAAAGAAAAAAGATTCAGATGTTAGTTTTAGAGAGTATCTTCAACTTTCATAACAGAACAGCTTTATCTTTACCTGTTACACTGTGCTAAAACTGGAAAATTCAACAAATTATTTTATGGCCACGTTTTATGGTGTGTTTGAATTTTATGGTTGAAAACAACTATTTATATTTTTCTGTACATGTGTGTTAAAAAAAAAAAACGTGTTCCAAAAATCTTTTTTTTTTTTTTTTATAAATATTTGTCTTATATGGGCTTTATTGTAAGGTTCTCTGTACCAGCGACCTACAGAGGGGCGTGGCCGGGACGGCCACCCGAGTGACTTTATGACCCAG
>JAOUQX010000033.1:8736150-8751878 GCA_028566295.1 Liobagrus marginatus
TCCATCCATCCATCCATCCATCCATCCATCCATCCATCCATCCATCCATCCATCCATCCATCCATCCATCCACACACACATATATATAATATAATATATATATATACTGTATATATATATTTTTCTCCACAATTTCCCTCTCTGCCTCTTCCATCACTTATAGCAAATGTACAGTTAGTCGTCAAAACATTTCACTGTATGTTGTACCACGTATAATGTACATGTGACGAATAAACTTTGAACTTGAACTTGAAATCATCTATGACATCTGGCACTTCACACATAATAAACATAGCAACTTTCGAGTTTTTTTTAAATTTTAGAAAATTTTGTTATTTTTTTAACTTTCCCTCTGCTGTATGGTTTGTTTGTCTGACATTTCTGTGATAAATGTCAAGAGGAACAACATGTACAGGCTTTTCTTCTCTTTCACATATCCTTCTCTTTCTACCTGACTCTTAGTGTTCTATTTCTTTTTAGTCCATTTTCTTTCTTAACACTCTCTGATTAGACGTGACTGAGAGTTGATACACCTGCAGTGTGTGTTTTGCCAATATGCAATATACACCCAATGAAAAGGAGAGGGAAACAAATAAGCATTCCGATCCCTCTGTGTGAAAGTGTTTCACTCGGCTTTTGCATAAGTGTTCGGCATCAATTAATTTATTAATATTTCTGTCCTTAAAGGGTTATATTGATGGACAGTTACAGCCAAGGGCGTAAATTCAATTTTGACATTGGTGAGGACAAAAAAATTGGACTGCAGAGCCGCATTGACACAAAGTACAAAAGTATTTTATTTTAAAGATTATTGCCTTTTCCTGACTTGATCAATATTTAAAATTGTACCTTTGGTGTCGTAACCTTATTTATAAAGGTTACGCAGGTCATTAACCGTTTGTTTACCACAAATTGCGCTACATTACAAAATGCGGTTGTGGTAAATGTTTAATCTCATTTAAATGATTGTTGGAAAAATCACTATTAAATAAAATAATTAATAAGTAATAAATGCAAGACACAGTTGGACATCAACGGTTATATATAAACATAAATTCGTTATTTGGTCGGATTATTGCTAGGGACAATAATGTTCTTATCGTCCCAACCCAAATCGATGCCTTTGGTTACGCCGTTGTCTCAAATAACCAATGCACATACTGCGAGGAAACTATCTTAAAATAATATAAATCATGTCAGAACTTTTTCCACCTTAGTGTTAAATTACTGCTTGGCTAACCCTAACCCTACCCTAATTGAGTGAAAAAATAGAAACATTTAGGGAAATAAGATGGAATACAACAGATAACTTTTTTTACTTTACTTTTTTACATAACTGTGCACACATTGGAGTTAATAATTTGTCTTCTATAATATATAATAAGTTATACTATAATAAGTCTCCTTCTTTTTTTACTCAATTTTTTTATAATCGTATTACACAGTTCAGTCTTTTGGGGTAAGAGTCAATCAGTACTTTCGTTCCGGCAAAGTTTCTTTTCATTGTTTTTCTGAAAAAAAACCAAAAAACATTCTAGATCAATCAAATTGTATAGTTGTCTCCGGCCCATTTTCACCCCATGGATCTTAAAATGGATTTTGGCTCTGGCTATCTCATTCAAAAACCATTTCTGTCTAGCCCACAAAACTTATTTGTGTTTTGTATTTTTATCTATTCATGATTCATTTCACCTTTATAAAAGCCCCTTTTCTGACTGATTAAAAACAGCCCAGAAAAACATGATACCACGCTGCATAATTAATGTGGTTTTCTGTACAAAGCATACATTTTGGAATTATGGCATTATTATACTATTTGGAATTTGGTCTCATTACACTATAACACATTTTGCTTCTGCCATAACCCAGGCATGTAGAGTAGCTGTGCAAACAATTCCTGTTATGTTTGCGTAGGTGTCTTCGCAGCCAGGCAAGTAAGTTTTTGTCTTGTCCTTTTATAGATTTTGGAGGGACATCTTGTGCTTGGTAATATCTGTTGATTGCCTTTACAGAGGTTTATAGAACATGTAATGTTTTGGAAATTCTTTTATACCTCTCTCCAGAAGGGGCCCATGGCTTCAGCAATGAAATAAAACCATGCCGATGGGAATAAAATCCTACAGAAACAGCTGGGATTAGTTTAGTTGGGGTTAATCAGAATAATTGAATGGATGACAGCTGTATGTTAATTACTTTCGAACCTGAGATTGAATGTGACTGTTTCATTCGGAACACAACCACACCCTGATTATAAGAGGGTGTACATACTTATGCAATCAGGTTTTTTTTTTCTTTTCAGTTGAAAAATTGAAAGCATTTGTAATTGTGTTCTTATCCCGTAACAGTTTTTCATTAGGCTCTAATTGTTATTGGAATTTGTGGAAGTCTATAATCAATCTTTATCTATATGCGTTGCAAAGATGTTGATCAATGAAAATGCTTTCCCTTGTTGAATGTATCGGACAAAACAGAGCTGACATTAGTAGAACTGGTTAATAGCCTCTATAAGATCCACGAACCAAAATCAATAAAGCATTGAAATATAAAGATGAAAAGACCCCCAACACTTTTCCTACAAACTCTTCAGCATCAGATCGAAAGTTTTTCTTTCTTTTTTTTTTTTAACAACAAAAGTTTTAGAACGATTTTATGCGAAAGGCAAAACTCTGTTATTTTTTTAAAAAAAATTGTTTTTTTTATTATTGATTTGGCCACATTAAAATTCTTATAAGGCTTATACGTAGCACTAAGTCAAATACACATGAATTATGAATGCTTCATATAACAGTCTTGCACTTGTAGCCTGTGGGTTTCCTGAGAACTGATTTGTGCTGAATGTACATCTGAACATGAGCTGAGCAAAATTGGACTAATGTGGTTTTTAATCCTTTAGCTTTTACATCACATGATACCAAATGCAAATGAATAAACAACGCCATGCTTTATTTTCACTCTGTCTTGCATCAGTTAATGAAAAGACTATTGGCTGTGGTGTTATATTATAGAATAAAAATTGATTTTGCAAAGCAAGTCCGTTCTCTGGTGTGAACGGTACACATAATAATATCCTATAACACTTGGGGGCACAGTAGCTTAGTGGTCAGCATGTTTGTCTTTCTCCGCCAGGGTTATGTGTTCAATTCCACTACCTCCACCGTGTGTTATTTTTTGGAATCTTATCACGATTGAGTCTATCTTTGTACTATAACCACATTCTTGCTGTAATAAACTTCATAATGTTTCATGAGTGTTCACACCTCACTGTGATGAAAAACAGAAAGCTGAGATTTAATGATTTGTCGGAGCATCCACACATCCTGATGATCAAGCTGGACATCTTTAAACCGGGATTTGATGACAGAAAAGATAATAAACTCACTTTTTGTTTTTGTTACACTACAAAGCATGTAGTGTGATGTGTGGAATTATGACTTACCAGATCCATGATCCAGATCCAAAACATTAAGGGGGAACCAGTAGTCCAGCAGCCCAGTAAAGGGAGGGTGATTGGAGCGCTGTGGATAAATAGCTGTTCCCCATTTATGCTTGTCAAAAGATTTTAGCTACGGGCCAGACTTCATGCTGTGTCTGTTTTGCCTACCAAGCTCTGATTTATTCTACTCACTCCAGTTGAGGTTCACAGCTGTTTGCTGGACTGTAAGTATTAACAAAAGCACATGCTACACAAGTTTTGCTTACTGACGCTGTCCATCCTCATACGTCCATCAAAGACACAACAGCCTGCAAACACTCTTTGTATTTATTCAGATTTTGATCAGCTTGGGTTTTGAATCGTATTCTTCAGGGGTCCCTTTTGTTCTGTGAGGGCCATATCATTTTTCCTTTCTGCACTGAGGGGCCGGGTCAGTCTGTAACAGATAATGACATGGGTCGTAGTGATTACCATTATAAGTGTGGAGATTTTATTATGATTTCAAAAGTATGTGATATGCCTTAGAATGATCCTACAGAGAAATAAGCATTATTACTATCATGGCATTTTTTCATATTCATTGCTGGTGAAAGGTTTACTTACTTATGCATATTAATGGGCTTGCTTACGCTTGGTAAGAAGTCCAATGTCGGGTTCCATTCCTGTCCCATCCAGTATCAGTGACTGATGCAAATGCTCATCAGTGAGTCTTGGGCTCATCTGAGTTTTCATTAGTTTCAGGTTTGCTCACAGAAATACTGTAAGTGATGCCAAAAAGCGTGTTTATCTTCATTGCATGCCTTTTGATGTTTGGGATGTTTGGGTATGTCTCGTTAGGGAGGGCAGCATAGCATTAGCATTAGCATTTCCAGCGCTTCCATCAGACTTTTAAGCTGGGAATGGGGCTACTGGTTTCTCAGCCGAGAAGCTTTGGGTAGCGGATCCAATGCTTTTATATTGGAATACATATTGCATATTAGCTACCCCCTGCCCTGCAGCTGCACGTTCAACAATTCTGTTACATCTGTTAAAAAGGCGTGGTCCCATTTGCATTCTGCGTCAATTAGTTCTGGGTCAGTTTTGCCCTTTGTCTGATGTAAGGCGTAGATTTCAGCTAACAGCTCTTAAAAACTCCTTAAAACACTGCCCCGGCTTAGCCATCGGACTTCTGTGTGGTAAAGCACAGCTGTATATGGTGTAACGACAATAAAGCTTCTTGAACTTGAACTTGCTCCCAACATTTTTGAGTAGGAGTCAAACTTTTATTTAAAAAAAAAAAGCTTTAATTCAGCTTTAATTTTGGGTTCACACAAAACCCAGTCTCTCAGTTCATGTATGAAAAACCATCATGATGTCCTAATTGGAGAGTTAGAGGCAAGATTTCATGTGAGTTAAGTAATACTACAAGTATAAAATGATTAAAAGGTTAGGACAGGGATTTAACTCTTAAAGATCTATAATTTGGGTTTAAACATATGTTTTAATATAATTATACTGAGTATAAGCAGAAATGTTTATGATTACTTGCACATAAGAAGCTTGAAATGGTTTCTCGAAGAGCATGCGTAAATTTCATAATTTATAGCTACGCTGTAGCAAGATATTTTATTCAGTGTATTTTACTGTACTTATGATACGGCTGCTTAATGTCCCCGCGATTGCCCTCGTCAGTGTTACTATAACACTCTCCCTGGTCATTCGGTAGCCACAGCTTCTAATGCAGCCTTTTACTTCAATGACCCTATTTAGGGCTTATTTACTAGATTTCGTCGAGCTTTCCCTGAAACGTTGCACAGCAGTTTGATTCCCATGCTTGAGAAAGCAGACGGCGTACCCTGATACTTAAGCATGTGTCTGGTTGAGCCATTTACTTTTTGAATTCATAACCAGCTGCAGATCAAGCGCGGCCCTGTTTATAAGGCTGAACTGCATGGATGAGATGTATGACTTATGCCTTGTTTGTTCAAAGAGAACGTATTCCTGGTCTATACACACTTGCACATGCCTTTCATGTTGTTCCTTAGGGATGTGCTCCTCTTCTGTTCTATGTAAGTCGTGAAGCTGAGCACTGAAGAAGGCAGTTTGAAGATAATGTCTATCATCAGGGTTTTGAACATGTGCCATAGATGTGACAGGGTTCTGGATAGCTGTCCTAAAGGCATTACATAATTGATGTTTTAGTGGTGCTGCGGTATTCTGGTCACTTTTGATGAGGATCTGTGGATAGGCATCGTTGATGATTACCCTTGAAGACGCCCGTCCCTCGGCCAGCTCGTCTTTTTTATACATGTATATAAATATATAAATATCCGCACATACATCTCACAAATGAAAAACATGTGGAGGAGGCCGCCATTCGTTAAAGTGTAGTAGAAAGAGCAAAGCAGGCCAGCAGACGCCTCATCAGAAGCACTCATTCAGTATGATGAATGTGACCGAAGACGCATTTGTCCATAAAACTTGCAGAGTGGATGAGCATCATTAAGCATGAGAAATAGTCGCAGCCCCACTGAGAAGTGAGTGCAGCAAACAGATGTTGGGAATTTTCGCAGTCATCTTTGAACCGGAGGACTGTTATTAATAATGCTGAAGGTGATTCTCTTGTTCGCTTTAATAAGAGCAGGTAAAGTATGAGAGGCTGTGGATATTGCTGAATAAACAACCTTACAGGGCCTTTAGAGTCACTGCAGGTAGCTCTTCTGTAAACAGGGGCGGACATCCGTCCATTCTGATTGTCTCTGTGTGTGTGTGTGTGTGTGTGTGTGTGTGGTGTGGCTATTACCCCCCTTGCATTAGATCGTATAGGCATTTTTTAACGGAAAGGAGCTGAAAGAGTTCTCAGTTAGTCTGGATCTCTTTGACCAGATCTTGCAAAAACCATCATTTAGTATGCCAAGGCATATGCCATTTTATCCTCATCGGTATATCTGAATAAATGAAGAGGATTACTTGGAGTTTGAAATGAAGACCAGTCTGACAGACGGAAAATCATGGCCTTTTGCAGATGTGGATGCTACATATTGTAGCACAGGATATTGAGTAATTGCACACGTTGTCTTTTCCGACTTAGTCATGTATCAGGCTTCTTCTGAAGGCTTGTGGAATGTCTGAGGTGTTAAAAGATGAAACGGGCTCACGGCACACGACTCCGGCCCTGTTGTCAATGCTTTGTCTCAACCCAAGCCGTCTCATTTTCTAAACAAATCCCGACACCGAGCGTGTACTATGAATGATGCCCAAGCCCTGAAGAATCCCGCTGCCTATAAATCTCAATGCAGGTTCTTAGATTTCTGTGGGCTTCCCGCATCTCTTTCTCTGGATACAATTTTCGCACATTTGCCTACAAACGGGATTAGATGCATGTGTCCCATGCAAGTCAATAAAACATGTCAGGTCTGGTTAGCTTAACTAAATGCAATTTATCATACACGAAATCAGCGAAAGAGAACAGGTAACGAATGGAGGTTGATCATCAGGGCTGGATTTCTTGACAAATCTTTGACACACACATTTTTCATCTCTGTACTTCCATTTGAACAGGATGCATCATTCACACACTACAGGCTGCATTGAGTCTTTGCACGTTACACATATTGGAAAACCACAGATTGATGAATGACAGTAATTGATGGAAATATTAGAATACTGAGTAAGCAGACAGTATTGTACATCATTTATGGTTATGGTCTTTTCAAGGTCTTTTGGTTTTGGCCGTTCAAATGAACGCACTTGGGTTTTTTCCCCTTAGACTTCTTTGGCAGGCTAAGACACAAGTTTGATTTAAGTCATAAACCGCTGTCATGTTTGAACCAATTCACCTCTAAATTGCTAGTTCTCGAGAATATTAACAGTGTCACTCATTGTGGCCAGGACGAAGGCTTTTGAATCACGCTCTTTCTTAGCAAATGTCATCTGACATTGCTAAACCATTACTCAAAGATAATCATATTAGTTTAAGTACCAACAAAGGAATTTTCTTCATCACAAGATACACTTCTAGAAATATACAAACAAGGGTTCTCTTAAGGTCAAAAATGTTTTTGAACCTTTTTTTTTTTTTTTTTTTTTTTTTTTAGCACTACATGATTGAGAGTGGGATGGAAATTGACTTTTAGTCATTTTCAATCACTTATAACAATGTTTATTTTGCCTGAAGTCTGCCTTTTTTTTTATTACTGCAGATTGTCTAGACTCACCATATGACATCATCACAACACGCATTCAGCCAAAGCTTGCTTTAGTTTTTGCATGTTCAGTATGAATACATTACTGTCATAGTCAGTAATAAGATACGTGTCTTCACTCGGAGTAAAATAAGAATGATGTGCTTGCAGTTTTGCTACTTTTCCATCATCTCCACAAATAAGCGAGTTGGGCTGCGACAATCACAAAAACTTTGGAGAATTGCCGTTATTGAGTCTAAATATGAACGCCACATGGTTATTATGTCCATGTGGAAGTTAATTCACAATATACCCGGTCTTACCTTTTCACCTTGCAGACGTTTCCGGAGTTGAACGAGGTTAAAAAAGGATGTGTACGTGGAGGTGAATATACATCTTACCTCGATCGCTAGCAAACCAGTTTGTCGTTCATGAGCGATTGAACATTACGCTTGAAAACAATATTGTGTTCTATCGTTAGTCTGTTCTTCTAAGATTAGTGCATTTATGCTTGTTTACGTTGGGTTTCAATGGTCCAGAAGCAATCGTGCTATTCAGATCTTTCATCAGGTGGATTTTATTATGTGACCGATATAACTGCTGCTTAATGCTCCAACACAACCCACACAGTTTCTGCTTCCTTGGTAATGTATTCTAAGAAGCATAGTGTTAATAAAAAAAAAAAAAAGTCATACTTAATCTGTTACTGTAAAATTTTCCATTTCACACAGGTTAATTATTTGCAAATGTTACCGCCATGTTTTTATCTACTTCCAAACTGTGTGCACTAACTCTGAACTCTTGTTTTGCTTGGATAGGACTACATCTTCCATATCCAATCTAACGAGTCAATTAATTTTACTGAAGCATCCATGTATCAAGTGCACTGCTTACTACTATTGTACACTTCGTTTGCATGGAGTTGCGTTTCTCCATGTAGTAGATGTGAATAAATCGTTTTGTTCAAGGTGTTCCAGCCCTCCTAATGCCATTCATGCCTTTTAAACTCACGAGTCGTTGCTCGATTTTCCATCAGGCCTGCGAGTATTCTTAAACCTTGTTCCTGAAGATAAATTAGTAGCTCCTAAATAATGCAGTGAACCCTAATTCTCTTTGATTAGTAGTGAGTTAGATGATAGCGACCCATTGAAATTGGTCATCAGCATAAATAATGACTGAATGAACTGATAAAATGCAAACTCGCCAGCTATCATAAATCAAATGAAATCCACTTGCTGTGGAAGTCATTGAAATTAGAAGTCCATGCTCCTATTAATTATGTTGCCTTCTGAAGGCGACAGAGTGATAAATCAGGCCTGAAAGGTACTCCAGTTAGGAAGCCGAGGAAGCGAGACTGCCTGCAAATGGCTTTGTATACCCTCCTAATTGTTCCTTAAACAACCTACCTCTAGAGGCACATCTGATAGCTGAGCTTTACGGAGAACTACGAAATACTCGGCGCACACGCCGCTGAAAAATGACTGAGAGTATATCTTTTTGATGGGGTGTCTTTTAGGGAGTCGCTGTTACTGCTGATCGTATTGCTTTTGGAACATGGCGTGCTAGTGCGCTTCTTGTTTTACGAGATGAATAAGTAAAATGAGACGTGCAGCTTTCAGGAAAACATATTTTGAAGTTGCTCCTTAGATTACCGAGGCTTTTTGGCACAGATTACAGAATTAAAGTGCTGGTCACTTTAATAGGAATACGCCAGTTTTCTTTCATTCATTCATTCATTCATTAACTAGTGTTTCTCCTGTTCAGGGTCATGGGGGTGCTGGAGTCTATTCCAGCTAACTTAGAGGGTTAGGGTTAGGGTTACAATCAACAGTTAATCGCAGGGCTAACACTTAGAGACAGACAACCATTCACACACACACATTCACTCCTATGGACAATTTAGAGTAGCCAATTCACCTACGCCAAATCACATGTATTTGGGGGAGGAGGAAACCGGAGTACCCAGGGAAAACCCGCGTAAGCAAAGGGGGTGAACATGCAAACTAGACACAGAAAGACCTTGGGTGGGAATCGAACCCATGACCTTCTTGCTGTCAGTGCTAACTACTCCTTGCTGCCCCTCACCAGTTTGTTTATGCAATTATTTAATGAGCCAATCACATCGCAGCAGTTTAGTGTCTAGTGACTCAATAACTGCCGTGGTTGTTAGTACAGAATACGCCGAGTCAAGTACTTCAGAAGTTGCTGGTCTTTTAGGAATTTCATGCTCAACAGTATCGAGCCTCGCGTTAGTTCAAGCAGGTGCGATAGTCGAAGCGCAATCAGCGACAGCCAGCCGTGTCTGATCCAGACACCAATCACAGCGTCCCTTTAAAGCACAGCCTTTTCCTCGCGTCTATCGCTAGCCGCACGGCGTTCAAACACCCTCTCCCGCCCCTTCTCCACCGGGCAAACCAAAGAAAAAGAAAACAGCAACAAACCCGTACTTCACAACCAAACAATCCAAGGAAGAGCTAATCGAGCGCGCGGCGCCTCCCGCGCGCGCAGCCTCCAATTCACCGCTCATGCGGCGGTCAACACGCAAGAAACAAGCAGCTGCGCGCAAGCTTGCGCGTACAGCACCGGATCCGTTCTGCACCCCAGGGGGATTGACTCGCAGCTCTCCCCGCCCGGTCCAAGCAAGGCATTCGGACGGGCGCGGGAGTCCGCCCAGAACGGATCCATACCACCAAACCTAACCGTAAGCATATCTGGTAATAAATAACATCGACGCAAGCAACCTGACTGAACTCTACAGTTTGCGCAGATTGGTGGAAAAGGTAACATTTTCTTGTTTAGTGGCCAAGGCTCTAAACAAAGTCAAGGCTCTGTGTAGAATACGCGAGTTCTTCCGCTCCAACTTTGGCATACCACGTTGTTAGGAGTTCAGGGCTTTGTGCACAGTAGCATTGCCATAGTGGAGCCGTGTCTAAGTCTCTTTGTTCCCGTAAAGAGAAATCATAATGCAACAACATACAGCGGCATTCTAGACAGCCGTGTGCTTCTAATATACATGTGTAGAATTAGGTTAGGTGTCAAACGTTTGCCAATATAGTGTACATACGGTATACAACTACTGAGGTAAAGTGCAGTAAAATAAAATAAACCTTTGCTTGGTTGTGCATATAAATAGTAGCATAGTAAGCAATGTTTCAGTGTGTGCAAATATTGGAAAGTGATTGTGAAAGTGCTGGTGAAGTTACATGTAGTAAAATAAAGTACAGTCCTCATAGGTCAGTGATGCAAATGAGTCTTGATGAAGTGCTAAGTGAGATTCAAGATTCAAGAAGCTTTATTGTCGTTCCATCATATACAGCTGTTGCAATACACAATGGAACGAAACAACGTTTCTCCAGGGCCATGAGGCTACACATAACACCGAGTCACACAAAACAGAACAACACACAGTAACATAACACACAACAGGACAACAAGGAGCTACGTACAACACAGAGTGCAACAAGTACAGACAGTGCAGAACAGACTGTACATACAATACGCTACGGGACAGATACATACATCTTACAACATAGCGCCGACGGTTGTGCAACATATGGCAATGTACTAAATAATTATAGCAACATTTGGTTAAACTAGCAGCATTATTTAGTACAGTAAAGTGTCTAGTGTAAGCAGTAGCAGCATTGAATGGTGGATCAGTAGATGATGTTTTCAGAATTTCAATGACAAAATGACATGTAAGACGTGAGTAAGTCCCCGTGGCCGTAGAAGAAGGTAAGTAAATAATCGAAGTAAGATGGCCGAGTACCGTTCTGGTCCTGTATTTATGAATATGTGTGTATCTGCCCCTTCTACCTGCCGCTGTTACTTGTACCCCTTTTTTCAGGGAAATGAGAAGGCTGCTACGTAAACAGGTGTTGGGCTCAGATTGGATGCCTCTTTAAGGGGAAAGACTTGAAGGGAACGAGCTTTTATTCGCCGCCAGCAACAGACTCATCAATCACACACCAGTATTAGGCTGTCCCCTTCGTTTCAGAAGACATGTTTGAATAATTGCATTCCTGTGCGTTATGTTATTCACCTGGTTTGTAACATATGCGGGGTTCTCCTAAGGTCAAGTGGCTGCTCAAAGATTAGCCAGCTAGCCTGCAAATGAACTGAACTCAGCTGGGCATGAGAGAGATGTATCCCGGTGTGATAATAGCACCGGGGTTTTAGGATTGAGATGCTTTTATTAGGAGGTTTTAGAAGGGGCAAATGTGGTTTAGTCGTTTTCTTCTGCAAGATTCTTCTAACTAAATAAAATAGAAATAAAAGTTGTTTTTATTATACACATTGACGTACGGCAAATATTTAAAAATTGAAATACATTTTCGGGTCACTATGATAATAGAAGATAAGGTTACTTCTTCTTCCACTATAAATTAGTCTTAATGCCAGACTTTCCTTTGCCTCATAGCTTTCTTCCAAAGCCATCCACAAATCAGAGCAAAACAAAGGCAGGCCTGGCCTCAGGTGTCAGCAGCACAGTGATGAATCATGGGAAAGCGTATTATAAAGCCTGTATTTGCTAGCTGGATTTCTGTTCAGGTCCTTATACAGAGGCTCCCACTATTAAAAAAAAAACAAAAAAACAGCAGAAATATGGCTGCGTGCGATGAACATAAAGGACCTCTGTCTCAGCGAAATTGATATATTTGATTCCGTGACATTTTAGTTGTGGTCGTTATGTTATATTTATGGAGGAATTGTTGGATTCTCTCATTATGCTCTCCTAATTTATTTTACATACTTTTATAGTCGCTTGCAGCCGCCGAGATTTTTATTGCAGCTGTTATTGAAAAGGGGAAAAAAAGGCAGAAAAAAGGAGGAAGTGAGCACATATCGATTGAAATTTACATGTTTATTGCCAAGATCGGGATGTTTTTCAACTTGCTCCCAGAGCAGAATGTGGTCAAGAGTCATCAGAATCGGCAGACAAACAGCCAACTAAGAGAACATTTGATCCGCCCGCTCTTTAATAACATATTCGAGATGTGTGTGTGCGCGCTTGAAAGCAAGTTTTAGAAATGGCTGAGGTCAAGGATTTTTATTTTCATCATGTTGATCCGATTATAAATTTGTGCTTTTTAGCATTTTTCAGCTACAAAAGCTTCAAGCGCTTACGTTTGGCAGGTTTTTAATAACATTGTTCAAGCCGCTTCTTAAAGTTCTGCTGCTTGCTGCTTCCATATGTACGCATATCAACATAGGATCCCTCTTTCGCAGGATTTCATTCCGGCAGTCTAATTAAGTAATAAAAACAATCAAATTAAATTAACTTTTGATGCATTACATAATGACCAGAAGTAGTTTCTCTGCATAAAGTATCAGTAATTAATGGGTGAGATCAAGTCGTTAGAAGCTGCCGGTTATTAAATTGCAACCTCTTATCGTAAAAAGAAGCCATTCCCTCTCCCAAGATCCTGATATATGCGCGTGTATTTCTAAGCATGGCCTAGCGTGAAATTTAGTGTTTCCAGGATATTTAACATTAGGATGCAGTTAAAATTAATTCTACATGCACTTTCTCGAAAGAAGCGACGACAACGGATGCCGATAAATTGTCCAGCGGTGGCAGCGAGCTGCTGGCAGTAAATCTGGTGCAGGAAGTACGCCGCCGAGGAGGCGAGCACTGATGCTCTTGTCACACTGGCCGGATGGGTGAAGATGGATTTGAAGGCTGGGGCAGGTGCGAGGGTGATTTTTTTTTCAACCGCACACTGATTGGTTTAGATGAGAGGCGGCCTGTGCGATGTCCTTGCGATGACATTCAGGTGCTGATATTTGTTTGGCTTTAAATAATATGCTGGACGCTGGCCGAGAATGATGGCCAGGAGCGGATTGACATTGCACCGAGGGCCAAGGTGACTGACTGCAGGCCTCTCACGAGGTCTCGTCTCTCATAGCAGTCAATACACCTCCTGCAGCCTGCTGCACCGCCCTCGACATCACCGTGCTCTGTCTTCATCATCAGCTGCCATGATACTGCAACCGCCACTAAAACAACACTGTCACTCATTCACGACACATCCAGAACACACCCATACACACAGTTTAACTCAGCTGTCCAGCCAATACTACTCCGGCTCATAAAAGCCCACACACATTTGCAAAGCAAAAACAGGACAGCGAAACCATACACACGTTGAGCAACATTACATCATGTACTCACTGTGTTTTACTTTTAAGTTGAAGTACATATTAGTACAGCGGTTTTAGTGCTATTAGTTTTGCCAGTGTTTGGTGTTATTTTAGGCTTTTTTATTTGAGCCTTTTTTAAGCATAGCTGCTGTGTTTTTGATTTTAATGTGTCATGTTTTTTTTTGTTTTGTTCCGCAGTCATTTTTAGCTTAGCTGTTATTAGTTTTAACATGTTTAAGCTTTTACTGTTGTGGATTTGGAATGTCTGTTGTATGAGGCTCACTGTCGTGATTTGGAATATTTTGAGGGTGTGTTTAGTTTTGATGTGGTGTCTGTTTGTTATTTTTGTGTTTTTGGTTTTGATGTGCGTTTTTTGTTTTTTATTAGTTTTGATATCGTGCTTCCTATTTGTTGTGGATTTTGATTTGCGGTTGTGTTTTTGGTGTTGTTCATGTGTTTCACACAGTACCTTCCTGCTTTCTACACTGATACATTAATTCCCAATCAAATTCTCCGTCATGTAAGAAGGCTCTTAGTCGTGTGTGCTCAGAGGAAGTCATAACTCAAAGTTCTGAAAAAGCCCTTTGTTGCTGGAAAGAACATGTGACTTGAGTCATTCCCTTTTCCATTCCTGATGATATGTTGTTGATTAAGCCGAACTTATCCGACCTCGCTGCGAGCTGCCAATGTTCTATGGTTCCTCTAATTATCGCGTTTCGCACACACATTTTTACTCTTATAAGAGGTTCGGGTATTGTCCTTGAAGAATTACTGACTGTACATAAAGTGCCCAATTTTCCTCCCTGACCCCTTTTTATTGGACTAATTTTGATGACGCTGTGATTTACAGATGGAGGCCGGAGAGTAGACGGCACAGAAACAGAGCCTACATCTCAGACACTACTACTTCTCTATCCAATAAGGCCACGATCCCTGGATCTAGTGTACAATACATTAATTTGCTTCACTCAGTCTGTTAGCACACACTCTCATTCAGAGTGATGCAGCCAGACAGACTGCATTTATTCACCACCTTCTCTTTCACTCACTTATACCCCCCTCCCCCTGTCCCTCTTTTCCTCACTCACTCACTCACTCTCTCTCTGTCTGTCTGTCTGTCTGTCTGTCTGTCTTTATCTTCCAGCCTCTCTCACTCTCACCCTTTCCCCTTTCTCTTTCCTGTCTGTCTGTCTGTCTGTCTGTCTGTCTGTCTGTATGTCTGTCTTCCTATTCCAGCCTCTCTCACTCCACTCTTTCCCCTTTCTCTACTCCACTTCCTCTCTCTCTGTCTCTCTTTTCCTTACTCTCACTCTTTCTCTCTGTCTGTTTGTCTGTCTCTCTTTATCTTCCAACTTCTCTTACTCTCCCCCCCCTCTCTTTCTTTTCCTCACTCTCAATATTTCTCTGTCTGTCTGTCTGTCTGTCTCTTTTTCTTCCAGCCTCTCTCACTCTTTCCCAGCCCACTAAACAGGCCCGAAGGAGCAAATAGTCACCCGTTTTTCACTTCAGAATGTTACTGTCACCAAACGTCATGCCGGATCACACAGCCTGTGGAAACGGCCCGTAAGTTTCACATTTAAGGTGTCAAAGTGTCAATAGAGAGTGTGAAGTAAACAATACACCTTACCTAGAAGGAACAGGACTGGCAGCACAGGGAGGACCCTGGAGAGCAGCAATAGCAGAATGGACACGAATGTTGTTAATGACACGGCAAACCTCGTGTTCTCACGGCAAACTGCTTTGCACTTGCTAAAAACACACATGATTATATTTGTTCTTTAATAACCGGAGGGTGACAGTAGCTTCCTCCACTAAAAGAGAATATTAGAGAAGAGACAAGAACTCTGCTTTATCTGGGTTTGTCAAATTGTAGTTGAAGCATTGATTTTTCTAATTCTTCCTGTCTTTGTGTGAAATATTGTTCCACATCTTTCTCTTTCTCTCTCTCTCTCTCTCTCTCTCTCTCTCTCTCTCTCTCTCTCTCTCAC
>JAOUQX010000033.1:8797326-8807379 GCA_028566295.1 Liobagrus marginatus
ATATATTATAAAAACAAAAAATTCAGAATGCTTAGGCGAGGCTCAGGCAAACTACAGCAGATAATAATAGGTAAATAATAATAGCAATAACAATAAAAAATATAGATAACTATTAAGTACAGAGTATGTGGGCAAGCGAGTGCAAATAGTTTTGAGTTGTTGTTATTCTGTGTTAATGCTGACTGTTTTCATGGTGTGCAGGTACTTTGTGCTGCATAAACTGAGAAACCTGAAGTTTCTGGACAGCAGAAGAGTGACACATAGAGAACATCTGGAAGCCGAGGCCCGCGGCACATTCACGAAGGTGGTCAGACCCAAAACCGAACAGGTCTGTAACCACTACTTTTTATTTTCATAACCATACCTAATCATAATGCTGATTCTCTGCCCGAGGTCAGTATTTTTATGTGCAAAATGGACGTTGTGAAGTTTACAGCTGTACATCTGGAGGATCATTGCAGTTCTGCATCATTGCGTAATTCATATCAAATTCAACCGATTGTTAGTCTGAGTGTAAGAAAGCACTTACTCATATGTTATATACAATATATAGAAAAAAGTATCGGGACATCTGACCGTCAAATCCATATGTGCTTTTTGAACATCCTATTCCAGATTTACTCTCACAACCTCCACATTTATGGAAATGTTTCCAAAACTTTCTGGATTGTCGGTTTGGGTTGCAGTCGGTGTCCCAATGATGTTGAGTGGGGTTGAGGTGCACAGGGCTCTGTGCAGGGCTAACTGATAGCAGTTCAAGTTTTGGGTCTTGAATTGTGGGTTGTTTTTATCATATTTATTAATAATAATAATAATCATAATCATAATAAAGGACAAACTAACAACTTAGCACCGGAATCATAAATGTATTCCCAATATTGTACAGGATGTGTATCAGATTTAACTTCATCTGTAATATACACTCAACTCAATCATAATGTCATCTGCTGTCTTTGACGACTCTTTGAAGCAAAGCTTCTCCTGTCCTGTTCTCTTTCATCACCACATGTAGGCCTCACATTAGATACACTGGACATTATCATACCCCCTCCCAACCATACCACTACCCCAACACACACACGCACACGCTTGCACGCCCGCCCGCACGCACGCATGCACACACACACACACACACACACACACATTTCTCCCATACCTGTTTTTCAAATATGTTTCCATCTCCAAACCAATTTTTTCTTATTTTATTTTATTTTGGCTCTTTTGCCTGTCGACTTTTATTTTCTGCCTCCTGCTCCAAGGCATATAAATGAACAACTTCCCTAAGATCTGATTCCATGTAATTGTGCAGTCCTAAAATATTTATGTTGTGGCTTGGGCTTTATCGTAGCACCAGCCCCAGAGCTGCATGCTGGATTTGCGAGGTAAATATGGTGGTAGCTTTGGCAAGAACAAAGCGGTCTCTTGATAGGGGCTGCACTCGTGAATCAACACGGGATTTCCTAAAGTGCAAAAGGAGCAGATCCTTCATCATCATGTTGAGGCAAGCAGTTATTGTCTGGTTTAAAGATGTTGACGTCGCTTATTTTATTCAACATTAAAATCGTGAGGGCGAACTGCGAATCAGTGTGATGAGTGAGTTTGATTCTGGCAGCTTTGGAGTTGGTTACTTACAAATGACAGAATTCTGTAGCTATTCCACCAGAATAAACTAAACCGCTCCTGGAGATATATAAACGTATATAATATATGTTGTCAGGATCTTACAATGAAATAAATAAAAATAAAGCAATACACTTGAAACACAGTAAAGTAATAAATCAGCTTGGAGCAATGTGTCGTTTTGTTTAAAGCCTTTTTAACAGCACACCTAAGGGGAAGCAGATATATAAGAAAACTCCATCAGGTCTTTCGGTTGGCCCTGCACTTAACTGGATTAAAGTCTGCTTTAATGCTCTGAAGACGTGCTCCACTAAACAATAGGTGCCTTTGTGAGGTCCATTTTGAGAGGCATACAGGAAAAGTCGGCTATGTCGGAGAGGCCTGCGCTCGTACCCGCTACAACTGTCATGCCAGCACTTTCCCAGCGTTTGTTTTGAATTAGATAAGACGTGATGTGGCAGCCACAACAAGCTCTGCGGGCCATGCGTACTCCCCAGCTCTAATTGGCTTCATCATGGTGACGATTGTCTGCTGACCAGTAGTGCAGGTTACCAATTAACAAGCTGCGGAGACAAGCTAGCAGCGAGCAAAGCCGCCGGAAGATGATGGCATAATTAGTTATTTGTGTTTGCTTTTATGTTGCATCCAGCGGGGTGTCTTACATGAAACGACATGCTGGTTTTTAACCATGTTACAGCAGCCTGTAATTAGCACTTTCATTTTCACAAATTTCCCATTCATCTTCAGCGCCGTGTGCAAGGGAGGAGAGCTGGAGCTTTGTGGAACTGCTTGGGTCTTATTTAGAAATAAAGTATAAATCAACATAAATCTAAAATGGTATTTCTAATGTTTGTTTGTATATAATAAATACTGTTCTTTGTCGCTCGGTAAAGTTTGACCACTTCAAACAGTTTATGTGGAAAATGAAAAGGACACAGTCCAGACCGCATTCTGAAAATCATGCTAGAGTTTCTTTGGAAAGCACTGGCATTTAATTAAAAACATGGATTTAAAAAATGTGTTTAATAAGAAGATAATGCATAATGGTGCCACTTTTTAAATAACAACTAATATCAACTGAAAACACCAACAACGATGATGATGATCTTCCTGTCTGTCTGTCTGTCTGTCTGTCTATCTGACTGTCTGTCTGCCTGTCTCCCTTTCTGTTTGTCTGTCTGACAATATATAAATATATCTGTCTGTCTGTCTGCCTATCTGTCTGTCTGCCTGTCTCCCTATCTGTCTGTCTGTCTGACTATATATAAATATATCTTTCTGTCTGTCTGCCTGTCTGTCTGTCTGTCTGCCTGTCTCCCTATCTGTCTGTCTGTCTGACTATATATAAATATATCTGTCTGTCTGCCTATCTGTCTGTCTGTCTGTCTGTCTATCTGCCTGTCTGTCTGCCTATCTCCCTATCTGTCTTTCTCCCTATCTGTCTGTCTGCCTTATCTGTATGTCTGTCTCCCTATCTGTCTGTCTGTCTGTCTATCCATTGACCTGTTTATTGTGTTATATAGGGTTGTATTTGCAATGGAACAACTGCTCTGTGTGTAAAACTCTCACATTCAAACGGCAATAGAACGCTCTAGAACCTGCTTATGTTATTTCTAGTTTTCATGTAAATGAACAAAGCATGAACAACATTCCAGCCGCTTATCTTTCCTGCTTAAATCACAGCACATGGTCATGAATTTCCGGATCATGAAATCGTTTTAATTTAACTATGTAAGTCGTGACGGTGGCATGACCCACACATAAAGATTTGTATCATTTGTAGCTGCCATTAGATTAAATGTTGCCAAAATCCCAGTTTTAATTGGGGTTAATTCTGTTTCCTTCTGACAAATGTCCAGTAAAGACACAATGCAGGTAATATCCGATAAGGTTCCAAAGGCTTCCACAGCATCCTGCACAGCATAATCATTTTCTGATGACTAATGGCATTTGGCTTTGTAGATTCATAGCCATCAAACTGACTGCACGGTCATTTCTATGTACCGGTGGACCTTCTGGATTTGATAGGTTTGTGAATATAAGGCTATAGTTCCTAATTTGAGACACAGCTCATGACAACCGTCAGGGTGACAAGGGACAGTTTTCATAAAGCTCATTTGTGTGTTGCATTAAAACGCTTAACATACTGTCTAAGAGTTCATCTCAGAAACCTGACGGACTGGAATGTTTCGTCTTGACGTTGCTGATGTTTCCTGATGTAGCATCCAGTAAATGTGGCATTTAAAGCTCCAGATGTATCAAATGCCCATGTGAGGATTTGAAGAAGAGTGTCTGCTTGTGCACATGCATGCAGAGTCAAGTATTAAGTATAAACCAGATCCCTCTGCTTCACGTCAAGACCATACCTCAGCCCTGGATACTTTCCTATAACTACACATCCTGTGGTGTTTTATTTCTTATATATCACTTGTAAAGCTGTGTCAAAACATGCAGGCTCACCTTCCTACTAGACAGAAAGTTCAGTGCGATAAATATTGTTATGTTTAGTCCCTTGAGTAGTCAGAACTTGGGGTCATAAATAAATCCTAATGTTCATCTAGGATCTTTTGCTGAAGTGTGTGAACCTCTGGCCTGATGTATCTGTTAAAGCAGCACAAAGGCTCATACAGTACGTGGCTCCTTTCTTTGTGTCAGTGAAACGGTTAATCATAACATTTCGAGGTCGATGTGAACTTTTTGTGAGCTTTGAAACGCATTAAAATTGAGTGTGACCACGATTGAAGCTGCTTTTCAATCATGACATTATGGCATTACATGCCGGAACGCCACATGGTTTGCATCAACCTCCAGCACACTTTAATACAATACGAATATCCTAACGTTGGAACTTTTTGACCTTTTCCAAGACTCTCAAATTGTATCCAGAGAGTTCGAAGCCCAGTTCGCTTTACAGAAAGCCTATTTATTGTTTAGAAACATTTATGATGATACTTTTTTTCCCTGCTTGACACAAATCTCCTGGTTGAAATTGATGCGCTGCCGTTCGAGCGGATTGAAACATTTAGCATGTGCACGCTTTAGCTTGAGGAGACATTTATTATAGCCTGTTGCAAATCCTTTTCTCTTCTGCATTGATTTTCCCTTCCCTCATGCTCCACTGGCCCCAAAACTATGTATTAATGGAAGTGCTAGAAAATGAGCTGTCTTGCTCGTCTCGGTGTCTCTGCATTGCTGATGTGTGTTGCAAAACAGGAAGGTCATTTCGCGAGCTGTAGTTATGAGGACAGCGTAATTGGGAAAGCATTTTATTGGATTTCTTGAGCGTGAGTGTTCTAAATAAAGGGTTTAAACAAGTACGTGCGGAAAACAAGAGGAATTGGAAAATGCTTTTCAGGATGTCTCCCTAGAGTCAGCAGCACTAAGGAGAGTTACTTGTAAAGCCTTGGGCTGTGTTTTTGGATGTGTAGGAATGCTATAATGTGATAATTCTCTTACAGGGCTCATGGGTCGTGGAATGTGATAGCGTGAAACCACATCGAGTGATTGGGCATCTTTTGGAAAAATACATGTGGTTGTGTGTAGGCCGCTTTTTCAGGATCTTCTGAAGTATCACAAATGTTGTTAAAGTATTGCGTTCAACTAGCCGTATCTGTCAAAACACTCTGACAACATTTTGGCAACCTGTACAAACCCTTTTCTGCAGGCATCAGTTGGTTCGAATTCAGGCCGTCTGCATCTTAAACACATTTTAGCGAGGATGAAGTAACTGCTGTTGCTCCGTTAACAAAAAATGGTTTGTAGGTACATAAAAGTGTAACGTCTCTGAAATGTCAGCTAAGTTGTGCTTGGATGAAGTGTTTGACTTGATATTCATGTAAGGGTACAAAGTTTCTCCCACATCCTCCTCATGGTAATGAAAAGCAGACCGGAGCAGCTGGAGCCAGGACTGAGGTCCCATCAGTTCTTGTCACACAGACGGCACTCTGGGTAATCCACACTGGCAGAGCCAGGAAAGTTATGAAGTGGATCTCCTCTGTGCATTTTTCATATTAATCTGCCTCTCAGCAGCCAAGTTCATATCACAGCAAAAGTGCAACACAACCAGGCAGCGACAGACCACCTGAAAACCTCTCATAGAGAGCTTTTTGTTCCTTTTTTTTTCCATGCATGAGAAGGGCAAACTCTCTCTCTCTCTCTCTCTCTCTCTCTCTCTCTCTCTCTCTCTCTCTGGCTATGGCTGGTAAAGGCTTGTGCCATATTCATCTCCTTGTGTTAGAATTATGAGTTCCCTGCAGTGTTCAAACATAATAAACAGGGGCCTATAGCGCTCACTGTGCCTTCAGTGTGTTTGCTGAATCATTTTATGGGATAAATCTTTCCTCAGAGACAGCTATAAAATATCATTTACACGTGAAGTGCAACTCAACTAAATAAATTGCTCGGAAAGCCGAAGTTTATTACCAGCTTTCGCAGACAGATGTACCTATATTTGTGAAGCTGATAGCTGCATGTGGAGTATCTCTGCTCGCTATTGAGATTGCGATTATTATGAGCGGAATATGAGATAAGATGTCTTATTTTTACTACTTGAAGGACTGTCATCAAATCATCATGCCGTCTTAAACGGATGCAGATTTACACAGTGGAATATTCTGTTCACTTAGGACCTTTTCACGTGCATGGGTTGTTTGTTTTGTTTTTTTACATCAGGAACCGCGCTCGCTTGCTCTGACATTTCAGTACATTTGATGAAGTGTGAAAGCTGTGTTAAAGCCCAGGAGTAGTCCAAAGATTGAATCCCTGTTTCTTTTGAAAGCAGAGGCCTAGGACTTGCTTTAACCGAAATTCTGGAACAGAAACTTTCCGCTCACAGTGCACTGATTTTAGTGATTGCTTTAACTTATTGTGTTACTTCTGCGGGGGCAGAAAAAGTTTTTATGATCACTATATGAAACAGATGGAACATTCAATCACAAATGACCCCAATACATGACATTTATAAGGCTGTGAAGTTTTTAAATAGGAAACCAGCTCGTTGTTGTGCACCTTTTTAGTTGTGCCGCTTTTATCACTTTTGTGTATCATTATAATCCAAACACACTTTCACAGCAATGAAGCAGTGTTATTACGCATATTGTTTCACCTCATTTTTAACTATATTTCTAGGTATAAGTATTCAAAAGCATTTTTCTCATTTATCGTTACTAACAAAGGAAATTAATAATGTTACTAAAAAAACAAATAAACAAACACCTGAACCTTGTGCATCTTGGCAACCCTATGTGTATATATGATGCAGGTTTGATTTTGGCACAGGCTTTATTCCAGATGCCCTTCCTGATGGAACCCTCCCTTTTCATCCATTTAAACGTTCATCTCCGGCACTTGGCAGGCACCCTTATCCAGACTTATATTTACCACCCTGAGTAGTTAAGGGTTTATGGCCTTGCTCAGGGGACCAACGTCGGGAGATTGGTGGTGCTGGGAATTGAACCCATGATCTTCCGATCAGCAGTCAAACACCTTACGTGCTAATTCATGGTGAATCAGCAGTTCTGGATGTGGTGATTGGGTATTTTGTATGTCTGCACTGATACAGGACACACTTTGCATATTGAACAACATGCTACAGAGTTTAAGGTTGTAGGAAACGTTAGCTTCAGTGCCCTCCCTATTGGTGTGAACTACATAAACAGAGAGGCTCAAGGGTCATTTTGTCCACAGTAACCTCATCCCTTCATCCCACTCACTCGTACGCATGCTATCTAGATACTGTCTCATCTTCCTCACCATGCCATTGTTTCTCCTGCTGAAAAGCCAGCTGGACAAGAGCAAAGGGCAAAAAGCGCTGAGGACAGCCTGGGCTTTTCCTCATGTGTCCTAGGGGATGGAGTTTGGGACAGAGCATTTGGTGTTTGTAAACTGCTGAAACTGTTTTTGCAGCTGGACTGCTAGAGGTCACAGCAAGGGCATTGTTCATGGAAAAAAAAACCACTTACAATTAGAGGCAATGACTCACAGTGTCCACATAAAAATCAGATAACATTGCGCATCATAAACAGACCATAAACATTAAAGCACACATAATTATTAGTAATAGCTCTTCAATTGATTTATGGGTTTGTTCAAAACAGAAAGATATGAACAGCTGACCTCAGTGTCACGTCACTCTTTTTAAACAAGCCATATTATAGGATTCTGTTTGAAAACAAGCAGATGGTTTTTTTTTGTTTTGTCTTTTTTGGAATTCTGTTTGAGCAGTCACGATGATGCTTTACATTTGGATGGCTTTGTGGAATGCGAGTGAGAACAGTTCGCATTCCCATCTGCCAGTTGCATTTGCACGGCGTTTTGGACGAGCTATAAGACAAAGCTGTTTTTAATAACAACATGTTAACATGCTAGCATGTCAACTGTTTAATAAAAACTTTAATATCAACTGTAGATGTATTACTTGCAGTAACAAAGAGGCCGTGTTACATCAGTGTATTCTTTTGTAAACACTAACATCACTAGAATAGCCACACTGACACTATATGGCCAAAGGTTTGTGGACACCTTACCAGCACAGCCACATAAGTGTGTGTAATCTCCAAATTGTTGCCACAAAGGTACAATTCCCAGAACCACCAAGCTGCCAGTCCTGGGCCCCTGAGCAAGGCCCTTAACCTTCAACTGTTCAGTCAGAGGAAAAGAGAGATATGAACGAGCTACATGTAAGTGTCTCTAGATGTCTGGACATATCAGGTATATTGAAACAAGAGTGAGATTAAGTCTCTAATAGGATGTTCGAAAAACGCATAACGGTGTGATGGATGAATATCCTAATATTTTGTCATATAATGTTTTTAGAAGAATGTCTCGAATATGTTTCTGAGAATGGACTACCATCTATTTGTTCTCTAGTCGTTTGTGAAAGATGAGCCAACTTTTAACTTAACGTAGGCAAACCCTGATCCAAAGATGGTGTTTAGCCATCATTCCCGGTCTGGTTCTTATCTGTGGACAGCCTGAGTTATGCTAACGCTAAGTGAATTACTATTTCACTTCAGATACAATACTCGCTCAGTGATGTTTTTGCAATTACAGAGGCACAGACAAGCACGTCCCACAGCGCCAGTTCTCATAGTTTAATTACAGTTTAACTTTTCAGTTTTCCTCAGATGATTGTAAGATGCTGCCAGCCTAATTAAACACAGATGGCTTCTTCTGAAAGGCTTCAGTGTGCGTGTGCACCACATTGCTTGCCACCGTGCCAGAGCAGGAGTTTAGATGGCGCCAGATCATTAGGCAAATTTAAAGTAATCCTCCCTCTGATTCTATCACATAACACTAATTGTGTCATCATGATTTATATACACATGCAAATAAGCTCGGTCGCTTCTGTTACTGTTGTAACACTTAATTTAGGTTTTATTAGGGTGAGGGGATGCTGATAGAGATTTATCTCCCACTCAGTCTGTTCAAGGATAAGCATAGCGCTGACCTCCGAGACAGATGTTCATCAACAAGAGAATAACCAGCTTTGCATGCCATGTTTCTGTAACAATGTTGTTGAACAGCCATTTGCCCCGAATGAGTAATTAGCCTGCGTTCTAAATACTGAATGTGTGCATATTGGAAATATTATCAATACACGCTACGTAATTACACTATATTGACCAAGGTGTTGAGACACATCCCATCCATGTGTATTTTGAACATCTTATTCCAGATTTAGTCATTACCCGTCCCGTACTCCTATAATTCCATCCATACTTCTGGAAAGGCTTTCTGTCAGATTTTGGAGCGTTGCTTTGGGGATTTTCCCATTTAGCCACAATAGTACTAGTGAGTTCAGGCACTAATGCTAGCTGAGGAGCTCTGGGGGGCAGTGGGTGTTCCAGTTCATCCAAAAAGTGTTTTTAATGGGGTTGGGCTCAGGGGTCTGTGCAGGTCACTTGAGTTCTTCCTCACCAAGCATAACACAATATGTCTTCAGAGAGTTTAGAGGCTTTGTGTACAGGGGCTTTGTCATGCTACAACAGCGTTGGGGTTTCTTAGATCCGGTAATGTTAGTTCCTTAGAAGCTTCTAGATCAGGCTCAACTTCACATCAGGGGAAAAGGGAAAAGAGGCCGATCTAGAAGCTTCTAAGGAACTCCAAAAGCTTGTGCCAGGCTGCGGCAGTGTCTTTCCATTCACCAAATATCCTCAGAATCCAAAGATCAACGGGAGCCTCCACAAACTACATCAGGACAGTTTTAATTCAAATGGCATGCAAGTATCAAACTTAGTCTTATTATTTTATATAGAATTTTCCTCTCCCCCCACCCCCTTTTTTTTTTTTTAAAGAAAGGCGTGTTAGAACTAAACTGATGGGTTGCTTAAGGCTGTTCTTCGAACAATACTATAACTTCAAAGTTCAAAGTTTATTGGTCACATGTACATTATACGTGGTACAACATACAGTGAAATGCTTTGGCGACTAACC
>JAOUQX010000033.1:8812460-8822753 GCA_028566295.1 Liobagrus marginatus
TGTGTGTGTGTGTGTGTGTGTGTGTGTGTGTGTGTGTGTGTGTGTGTGTGTGTGTGTGTGTGTGTGTGTGTGTTACCGCTCCTAGGAATCAGTAAGCAGGACGGTTTTATCTTGTGATGGAATAGACTTCATCATGTTTTTTAATTAACTACACACCACATAGGTGTTGATGCCGGTCATGACCTCTGACATTCACTGCTAGCTATTAATATCCAGTATATGACCTTCGGGAAACTGGCACTGGGCAGGAAGCTGACAGATTCATTGCTCCTTTGCACTGAATAAGGTTGTCACATATTTAAGTGCTTGAAATGGGTCCAAGGCGCTATAAACCTCCGACATTTTAATTTGGTCTGGACTGCAAGGCAGATTTTAGTCATATAAATGTTAGCTCTTGAATAATACAGGCATGGCTAATAGCTAGGATTAAGGCATTACTAGAACTAATTTAGTCGCGGTAATATTCAGACATTAAGCAGGCATGAGCTTCATTCTGACTGATGTCGAGTCCTGAGGTGAAGTCACGGTAGCTGTAAAAGAATCTGCAAACAATTTGTTTTTCTTGTTCTCTCTATTCTTGTTGATAGCCCATGTTACCTTTGTGTGTTGTTATCTGATGCTGGCGTTGCTTTTGCCTGGCTTTTGTCTTGTACCCGGATTGTGCTTTCTCAGTGTGGGATGTGCAGGGTGTTGCATTTGATCACTGACCTCCGAACACTGGTCTGGAGCTTGGAGAACGCAGCGCTGCTGCTCTATATTGACAGATGAGAAGATGAGAGGAGGAGCGTTCTCTCTGTAGCATATGTTACAGGGGAACACGCTTTTCCCAGACAGGACCTGACTCCAGATCAGGTGCCGCAGGTCGGCCTCTGAAATGAACAACCCTGACCCGATGATTTCTTTTCTCCCTTGCTGAATAAAAGAAGTCACAGGTGCTAGCATGAATTATGACACAGAACAAAGCATGATCCAGCAGGTCTTGAATTGGTTATTGCATTAACATTGCACCGTTGTGTTTGTCTAGCAGCTGGCAGCATCAATCAGCAAGTTTGTATAAGGTAATGTGATAAGTGGCGTGTCCTTCTTTCATAACACCTCAGTCCAAAAACACAAGGGATCTGTCCCTTTTTTCCTGTAAAGCCATCCGCACTCGGTGCATCAGATAGCTTTACCATATCCTGTCATAACTCATTGGATTTCCAGACATCTGAGAGCCTTTGTCATCTTTTTTCCAGACAGCTCTCCTGCTTGCTCTTTGTTTGGACACTGAAAGATAATGTGTCCTCTCTGTCGATTTATTTTGTTGATTCTTAGAGCTTTTGTTCCTGTTTGCTGTGCCGAAGTCACCACATAAAAGCCGTGAAGAAAAGGATTTATAACAATTGGTGCTTCTATATAGCAAGTACTGCTACAAACTCTGGCGCATGAAAAAACTTTACTGCTTTTATCAGGATTTGTCATCAGATCTTTGTTTTCTCAGAAACTCATACTTTGTGTCATGACTGTCGTGGCTGGTTGACATCCGTCTTGTGCTTGGGCTTGGGTGGAGCTGTCTGTGTGTCAGATCGCTGAGAGGCTGTTTGTTTTAAGGCCGATCTCGGACCAGACGCCTCTGCGGCACCGTGGGTTGCGTCCAGGCTTTGTGCTCATTGTGCCAGACATGACAGCTCTCCTTCTCTTTGGTGTTGAGGCTGATTGCTTTCTGTGGCTCTGCGGGGGACCCAGTCAAACTGGTGGCTGCCTAGTTTATCTACTTTCTCTTGAACTGAGACAGTGATTCAATATTGTGTGTTCTGATAGGAACTGGTTGCACTGGCGTGTTGTTTACATATATCTCAAACCGCTGGCAACTTGCAGTCGTGTTTTATTCGAATGCACTTATTCTAATATATTATTGTTGTTGTAATAACAACTTGCACAGGTACTTGTATCGCACATAGATTTTAAAAATAAGAAGAAGAAGAAGGAAAAAAGCATAACCGTTGATATAGTGTTGTGTTGTGAGAAGCTACATTTCTGGAAGAAGTCTTCAGTGTCCAAAGGGTGATCTGATCAGAATCCACCTTTTATTTATTATTATTATACATTCTATTGTATGTATCTACTTCTGTCCATCGAGGCATGGACTCTCTACAAGACCTCTGAAGGTGTGATGTGGTATTTGGCACTGATACCTGAACATTAGGTCTTTTAAGCCTTATCATGTAGGGTGACGTTATGGATCACATTTGAAAAATCTCAACATCTTGGAGGAATTGAATAACACGACGCCTTAAACTCTTGGTCATGTTCCTCAAACCGTTCTAGAACAATGCTGGTAGTGTGGTAGGGCGCATTATCCCACTGAAAGAGACCACTGCCATATTGTTGTCATGAACAGGTGTGCTTAGTGTCAAAGCTACTTTCATGTGAATGCCAGGATTTCCCAAGGATTTCCCGCAGAATATTGCGAGAGCGCCACACTGTCTGTCGTCCTCCTTCAACATAAATGACCCACATACAACCTGCTAAACACATAATGTTTAAGAATGGTGCCCATTGTAGTACTTTTAGAAGTGGACCAGGGAGATTTGACCGGTTTGCGCAAGCTGTGATGCACTTTGTCATTACACCTTTCTGTCAGAGCTAGCATGAACTTTTCAGCAACGTTGTTCTTCATTCACACAACATTGAGCCTTGGGAACCCATGACCCCTTTGCCTGTTTACCAGCTAGACCACTTTTAATGATCAGGACCTAACCATTGCATAGCTAAAACACCTGACAAGACCTGCTGTATTGTTGATGCTCTGACTTAGACATCTAACCGTCAGACTTGTGCGCTTGTCAAAGTCACTCCCATGCAATTTATTCTGTTTCCAACACATTACATTTGAGAACTGACTGTTCATTGCTGCCTAATATCTCCCACCCCTTGTCAGGTGCCACTGTAACAAGATAATCAATGTTATTCACTCCACCTGTCAGTGGTTTTAATGTTACGGCCTATCAGTGTAAAACTGTTCCTTTATATTTCTGACATGGGCAAGACAGAATACTTTGTGCTTTACAGTTTCTCAGTAATATGACATGCATCATTTTTTGCTTTATTAACTTGAAGACAGAGGCGGGGAAAAAAAGGTTGTTAAGGAAACCGGTGTTTATTTTGTGGCGGTTGTAGCGTAAGCGTTCATGTTGCAGCGTCAACTATATAAGCTGTAATAAACGAAATAATTCGGTTAACAATACTAATCATTGGTCAAGATTAAAGCACTTTCGGTTGTGCTGTTACAGGAAAATAATCGGCATCACGGGTTCAAAAGCATCACAGCATCCCATGAAGCTTTCTTCCTTGCTTATGCACTTCTTATGAATGTAGTATAAAATGTCAATGGCAGGAGATACCTTTTTTCATGTATTGATGATTGCGACACTAAGGATGCTGTGTTTCCCTATTCCACACAGGAATAAAGAGCAGAAATATTGGCACACTTTCTCTGTCTCCGGGAACCACATGGCAGCTGGGTAGTTTTAAGAAGATAAGGATTGTGTGCTGTACACTCCAAGTAAATTAAATACAACCTTTTTGTTTAGACATCCCTGTAGAGCAATGCAATCTGTCAACAAACTAAGATTACATGTAAACTGTGCTTATTTATGTTCTTGCTGCTAATCTCTCCTGTTTTACTCATCATGGTAACAAAGCTGCTCTAAAGGAAACAGTGCGTGTCAGCGGAGGACACTAAATGCCACGATGTCATCAGTAACGCTACCTCAAGCTGGAGCATCTGATCCTCAGTCTTACACAGATATTAACCAGAGGTTTCATATCCTAACTGGAAATTAATGTGCTTTTTAACTGCCTGCTGGGAGCTGCAATCACACGTGCCACTATAACATCATCTCTAAGCTCGAAAGACATGACTGTTCCTTTTAATGGCCCTTTTGTCTCACAACTGAGCATTAGAATGCGTGCCTCTCGTCCCACAGCTCAGACATTATTCACTATGATGTTGAAGCCTCGGAACACATGCGCCATTGTGAGCTCGTAGCCAGAAGCACCTGCTTCTTTTCATCTTTGAGGATTTTTTAACCGCTATCTTGGAGATCACTTATTGCACAGCAAATTATTCCTTCATTCTTCCTTCATCAGTCAAACTGATGGCCTGATGACTGATGACAACTGATTTATTGGTCATTGAAGCACAAATCAGTGGTTAGCACTGCTGCCTCACAGCAAGAATGTCATGGGTTCGATTCCCACCCAGGATCTTCTGTTATGGAGTTTGCATGTTTTCCCCGTGCTTGCGTGGTTTTCCCCGGCTTTTCCCCAGGTACTCCGGTTTCCTCCCGCCTCCAAACACATGTGATTGGGCATATATGAATTAGCTACTCTAAATTGTCCATAAGAGTGAATGTGTGTGTGAATGGTTGTCTGTCTCTAAGTATTAGTCCTGTGATTAACTGCCGATTGTCCAGGATGTACCCCGTCTCATGCCCTATGTTAGCTGTTATAGACTCCAACACCCACAAGACCCTGAACAGGATAAGCGCTAGACAATGAATGAATGAATGAATAATAGTTTTATGAAATCAAGACTCTTTAAAAAGCATCCATTTCTAATTAATTACCAATTCTTTATTTTGTTTATTAATTAAGGATATTACATAATTTTACATCTAATCATCTGAAACATAAGTATTTGAAGCCTCTGTCTGGACTGAAGTATCAGAAAGAACATGACATGAAAACAAACAAATAAATAACTGATATTTCCATAATGATGAATAGATTTGATGGCTATATGATTTGTCATTTCTTTTTAGAAATATGATTTATATTATATATACATTTATATATACCGTACATATAAATAAATATGAAGAAAAAAGAGGTTCAGGTTCCTGACTTGACCTCGGGGTTTCTGTCTGTGTACAATACAGTTTTCTGCTCACATGGGTTTACTCCAGGTTCTCCAGTTTCTTCTCACCTTCCAAAATCATGCTAGATGGGGAATTGTCCACGCTAAATTGCCCATAGACCGAATCACACAGTGACTAAGGGTGTCCATCAGCATCTCATGGGTGTATTCCCACTGTACATACAGTGTTCCAGTTATATCCATTCGAAACTGTAGAGGAAAAAGAAGCGCATGACCTACTGATTCTATTCAAAGCAGACGTCTGTATCCTCACACGTCCCATCATGGCAGTTACATTTATATTTATATAATACATCCCTGTTCTCTACTTCACTTTGAAATAAGAAATACCCAAGTATTACCTCCACCCACTTATTGTATGTTTAAATCTTTGTCATACTCAAAAAAATAATTGAGCAAGATCTGTTTATGATGATAAACCTTTGTGTTTATGAAACCTTTCAAGAACATTTCTTCTATTTAATCTGTAAACGCACTGATACAGATATCGGATGCTTGCTCTTCTTTTTGTACTTTATTTAAACAAGTCATTTGTTTTGTATTTCTTTCTGTGTATGCATGCGGGTGTACGGATTAACTAGCGTTCTCATGTTGTGGTTGTTTATGGTGTCTATCTTGACATGTTGCATCATCCCACTAACCAACAGCGTGAGATGAAAGCTGCTGCTAATGAATAAACCACCTGCATTGCTGCTGGGGCTGCGGCCTGCTTCCACAGGGATCTGCTGACATGGGTATGTTGTAGTCACCTGTTTTGTTGTTGTTGTTATGCGCTGTTGTGTCACTCCCTCTTCAGCCTGTGTCAATAGAGACATGACTGCAGGCCTGCGCTGCGTGTTGTGTGACCTCTTGTGCGGTGTATTTCTGAAGTGCATATCACAAATCTGCTACTGAGCTCTGGGCACACACTCTGATCCTTCAGTCAGACACACAGCCGGAGAGGTCACATAGTATCCCCTCTCAGAGAGAGAGAGAGAGAAGAGCAGGATGAAATAAAGCAGCTCATGTGCTGTGCAAACATCTGTGTTTTACCTGTCATTGCCCCTGAGAGCTGTCTCATTACTTTTATCTGTGCTCTCCGCATTCGGCATGAAACTTGATCCTGTCCTTCCTCCTGCTGTGCATGCATAGCATTTTGTCAAGCAAGCTCGACATTCTTCCGAGGATGAGACGAGGAGCTTTTGTTAAACATGGCACTCAGCGATGCGGTGGGCTGCACTTTGAAGCAGGGTGAAATATTTGGCACAGATAGCAGAGGCGTGTGGTTGAAGCATGCCGTAGGTGTGAACGTTCCCAGCGGTTCTTCACTGCTGTTGTTTACATGCTCATTAGCAAGCTTTGGCTTTCATCAGGCTCTCGTCCAGGAATGGCACGTCGTTCCAGAGCGTGGGTACCTGACCGAGGGCCATACACCACGCTTCACAATTCCACGTAACAGACATTGTAGATAAATACAACAATCTTGCCGTGCCTGCTCTGATAGTAGTGGGTGGTCTGCTGCTGGCCTTCCTTATGGAGGGCAGCTTCCGAATTTTGACTGCCAGAGTAGATTTTTGTCTGAGCAGAAACTGATAGGTTACTCAAGGCCTCAAACGCTGTTGTTCATGTTGTTCTTTTAAAGAGGTTGTTAAATATGGTTCGACTGTTACAGGTACTTTTGCGCTTCTCCTTGTCACTCTTTTTCTGTCTCTCTCAGTCGCTCGTCGACTCTCTCTCCACCACCTTCCTGTAAACATGGGCTGTTTCTTCAGGGGCCACATCACTTTCCTGCTGACGAACAGGACATGATTGATGAGTGGCCTCGGGCACTGATTCGACTTTGCCAGCCGCTCATAATTTATACATCTTCTCTGTCAGAAAAAAAAATCAGTCTGGCGTATGAAAATGTAAACACGGGTCTTGGTTAGGCTTCCAGTTGTTGTTTGTGGCGGGCTGATGGCTATCTCATCTCATCAGGCTGGGGTAACCTGAGTTCCTCCTGCTTTTCTTGGTCTGACTCTGCTGGTCACACTGGACAGGCTCCAGATGTTGTGCTGAAAGTCGGGTATTCTTAAACAAAGTGGACATGCACACAGTGAACTTGATGAACAGTGCATTAGATCATTATTCAGAATCTTATTGTGGCTGATTTAGAGTATTTGACTTGATTCATTTGGCTTGGGGTAAGTTTATAAGAGCATGTGTTCAAGGTTAATATTGGACAAGAGTGCCTAACTAGGACTAATGTTCACCATGATGAATGAGCTCATGTTTTTAATTTCCATTTTGAGCAGAACATCTATCATATACGTATCAGGTCAGTCATGTGTAGCCCACGCTTTTTTTTTTTTTTATCTGTGATGTCAGATAAGAGAATGTGCGAAGAGTAAGATATGACATTATGATCTAACTAATATGAAAACCTGCAGTGTGTGTTTTAATAAAGGAGGGTGAGATCACTTCCTTTTACACCCAAACACATTTTTACCAGACTCATGCTGTTATCAAAGAGTGTTTTAATATAATCTGTTATATATATAGGGGATATCTGTTAATTATAACAAAAACATTAGAAATACATTTTCAGTAGTTCATTTGCAGTTGCTCTATACATAACCATTAAAGGCGTGTGTGCTTTTAACACCATTGGGGTTCTAGCAAACTATAGCACTTATATCGAAGGCAAAGCCTCATGAATAGTGCACAACCCTAGAAATGTTTACAATACCATACAAGTCATACATTTTATAGTATCTTATATTGTAATACCCTGTATAGACTGAAGATTTTATGGACATCGTTGCCTAGAATGTATTTATATGTTCTAGCATTACATTATTCCTTCATTAGAAATATGAACTACCCAAACCATGTTCCAGCATGACAATGCCCCTATGTACAAAGCCCCTGAGCCCTTTAGTGATCAAATAAATAGTACAATTAAATAAATAACTCCAAACTAGAGACATATTTAAACGAATGTGAGTTATGATTTCTTTGCTTATATGTTCCAGTAAACTGAGATGACATTTCTCATTACAGTTCCTGCCAATGTTCTTGGGGCAAACAAAATATGAACTTGAAAAGTGCATGCAGTCTTCACTATTAAACCCTGGTGTATTTTTAAGGAACAACCCTGTTTAGTTAGCACAAGCCAGATAACAAAACAACTCTGATTCCATAACCCCTTCCTGCTATTGATTTATACTCACAGATAAGAGAGCTATGTTAAAATCATGCATTTTTCATCTCGCCATCAATGGTTCAGTTGCAACCTTTTGCAATTGACACTAAGGATTGCTTAAAGCTATGCTTATGAATGCTGTCTGGTTTTGCTGTATTGATTGCATACTTTTGTATCTTGGATATTGGAGACGCCAGTCCCCTGGCAGCGTTTTGTTTTGCTTTGATCAAAACGTTGGCTTTGAGAAATGGTGAAGAATAAAGTAAATAGGCATCTTCATGTAGTGAGGAGATACTTTATTGTGTCTCCTACTGAACATCACTTTCCTTTCTGCCAGATTAATGCATATCTATATAAAAATCCTGTAGACCTATATCATCAATCTTGGGCTAATCACATATATTTTCTGGGGGTTTTTCTCATAATTTCAAAAGATTTACCGCTATGATAGTTATTTTTATTTAGCATAAGGCAACTTGCATATTCATCATTATATTTTCAATGGCATCCAGGATTTCTTTTGTTATGGAATTCCGACTGATTTTCAGCTTCCTGCATTACCCACAATGCCATTTTTGTCTGCTCGCTGATTCTGCTGCCCGTGCAATTTATTCCTTGTATCTCTAGATGAGGAGAGTGATGCAGCAGCACGTTAGTGATTTGATCCATCCAGCTCCCTCACCTCCTCATCTCTACACTAGGATCAGAATCTGGTCAAATCAACCTTTATGCGAAAATCTGCATCAGAACCATCGTTCGTGTTGTCTCATACAGTAGATATATCTACTCTACAGTGTTGAGATTCTCAAATGAAAATAATAGCCAAAGCTGATTATTAGTATTTAGGTTTGAGAGTGTTGATTTTTGGATATTATTATTATTATTATTATTATTATTATTTTATTTATTTTTTTGTTTTTTACATTTATTTAATTTTTTTATTATTATTATTCACTAGCAATTCAACTACTCCTTTCAGGAATAACTAAGAAGCAGAATTAACTAACTTATTTAATTTGAATGAAAAATAATTATTGCATTAAATCTGTAGCACTGGATCTGATGATGTGTCACTGCTATCGGTATGAGGTTAGTTGGTGGGTATAGGAATAGTGAAAAGCCATCAGACTGATCAGACTCTCAATCCTCAAAGAAAGCCCGCTTGGTGGAGAAACCCACGAAACTTATGGATGTTGTCAATACGACCCATTTAGATTTTTATCAAGAAGTTTGAAATGAACCCAATTGATTGAATTAGCTTCTCACTATTGCTGATTACGGCTATAATCACCATTTTTGATGAGTATTCACAGGCAAAGCGGTGATAAATACTGTATGTGAAATAACACAGAGCAGTAAATTCCTCAGTTGCCTGCTTTCTTCCTAACATTACGTTTAGGGAGTTTTTCCTTGCCATCGTCGCCTAAGGCTTGCTGATTGTGAAATGTGTCATACATTCAACTTTTTAATATTTCTTCTTAATGTGTATTTTCTGTAAAGCTGCTTTGGGACAATGTGTATTGTTAAAAGCGCTTTATAAATAAAATTGAATTGAATTGAATGGAATTGAATTTTTTTTATTCTTTAAGATTCTGCCTTTATTCTGGAGGAAAATAGAGATAGAGAGAGAACGAGAGAAAAAACACTTATCATCATTTTTTAGCTGACTGTTTTGTGATGTGCCCAAAAACAAAAGTGTTTAATGTTTTTAAAACATTCGTGGATTATTTTTTTTCGGCGGGGGGAAAAAAAAAAAAAGGTGTGGCTGTTTGACTGCTAGTGCTGCAGATCTGTCAGAGCTTGTTGTCCAAAGGACAAACTTAAGAATAGGTCCCCATAGGAAATAATTCCAGAAGTGATGTTGTGGTGATGGTGGCTGCTGCTGTTGTCAGGTGTTAAATAACACTTTGGACCAAGGACAGCCAAATGACAGAGTCCTCTCTGTGAGATTCTAAAAAGAGGAAAAATATAGTGCAGCGTGGCAGGAAGGACTCCTCAAAGAGGTGACCATCAGCACAATGCCGCCGAAATGTTTGGCAGCACACTGCTGCCATGGTATAATTGGAGCGAAAACATATATGGGTGCAAATAACCCCCTGTCAGACAGCGAGAGCAGGGGAAAAGTGAAGGCTAAGTAAAAGGCAGATGAAATGGAAACATTGTGGCTTATGGGTTAGAGAGAGAGAGAGAGAGAGAGAGAGAGAGAGAG
>JAOUQX010000033.1:8847258-8857499 GCA_028566295.1 Liobagrus marginatus
CCCTGGAGCAGGTGAGGTTAAGGGCCTTGCTCAAGGACCCAATGACGGTGGCTTGCCTGGTGCGGGGCTTGAACGCCTGACCCTCTGATCACTGACCCAAAGACTTATACCATTGAGCCACCACCCCCCCAACCACCACCCCTACCACCACCCCTACCCCTTGTGTCCCTTATCCCGTCTCTTTTAGCTGAACACAATTAAAATTCATCCTGGCTATGATCTTTGCCGAAACAATACCAGGAAATAAACATAAATAAAATGGAATGGTGCACTTCACTGGTGCACACTGCGAGCTACGCACTGTTAAATAACCGTCATATTTCACTCGGGTTTAAGTTTACATGTCACTTTCTGTGACTCCTCTTCAAATGGCTCAAAGTATCTAATTGCACAGGGAACATCTGAGACAGCTCGGCATGACAGTCCCGCTCGCAGATTCCTCAATTATTTATTATCCTGTATAGCTTCAGAAATAAAAAGGAATCAGAAAGTATTCCGACATTAGCTGGAGCTCCTAACAGGGACACGAAGCTCCACAATATGTCCCATATTAAAGAATGTGTATTCAACGGCGACAAAAGAAAGATGACGAGATTTGGGGGTGAATTTAGCTCAATGCTTTTACAATAGAGATTTACAAATGAATTCTTACCCTTTTTAAAGGTTGTGTATTTTGGGAATTGAGTCACCACCGTTCCATAGCACGCTTTATGCAGATCTAATTTGTTCTCTGTCAATCATCTGCAGCAGAACTCTTACTTGCATTTAATGACACGTTAGCCTGTGTGCAGTGTATATCTGATATAGACAAGCTTAATGTAGCTCGGAATTCTGCTGCCACTTTAGCCCTTAAGGAAATCTGTTACCTTGTTTATATCACTGATCTACATGTGCCCTGAGTGCAGGAGTAGTAAATATATAACAGTGATGCCCAGAGAGAAAACTTGACCCAAATGAGAAATCTAGCCAGGCCACCAGTAAACCCTTCAGTATACAAATTCATCGTTTATGTAAACCTCTTACTGTGTATACATTAACTGTAAAGTACATAAGTCATATATATATATATATATATATATATCAAGTGTATGTATGTACTTCTCTCTCTCTCTATCTCTGTTAATATATGTGTATATGAGAGAGAGAGAGAGAGAGAGAGAGAGAGAGAGAGTGTGTAAGTGCATAATAAGAGCTATAATCTTGCCTTGACTAAATCGGACCAACCCCCTAGCCTTGGTGCTATTTTCATGCGTTTATTGCACCTATACAGGCAGCGTTTAAACGACCACGGTCTAGAAGAACCCAGCAATAAAAGGTCAGCTGGCTCTTTAAAATTCAACCCCTAAAAAGCGAGTTAAGCGTAGTGCTTGTTGATACGGACGATTAACTTCCTGTTGTGCCTAACCTTTGCTTGGCTAACGCTGAAGCAGTTCTGGTAAGCGTTGGGGCCAGCCTTCAGGCGAAAACAGTTTGGCTTGTGATCACTGATCATAGGAGTCATTTGCTTTGTACAAACTCATCGAAGCAGAACTGGTAAATCAGTACATGTTACTCAGTGCCAGTCGCACAGTACTCCAACCATGGCATGAACAGGGCACGAACAGGGCACGTAAGGGTTGGCGCTATTACATTTAGTCATTAGCTAAGACAATAGGCTCGGTGCCTGTTATACGCACAACAACTTAAAGCACATTACTGAGTCTGATCTGAGATACAGATTGCAGACTCTAATGTAATGCTCCGGCTTTATAAATGTAACTGCTGCACTGCTGTTAAGTTGCAAAACTCTTAGCCCCCCTCCAACACACACACACACCCCAACACCCCCGCTCCAACATGAGCTTAACATCACTCATTTCACACCTTCTCATAAAGTCCTACATTTTGTCCAAGTTAGTTGTTTTAAGCTTTGAAAAAAAGAAGTACACAAAACTATAACATTTAAAGAAACAATTGAATATTTGAGCGATTACGACCGGGATTCGGATGGATTTTACCCGCTGCAGATTCGGGTCAATAACCAGCACGGCGTTGAAAAAAACGAAGGCTAAATTGATTGAAAATACATGTCAACATAACATTTGGTCTCGACTCGTCTCTGCTCGTATAAAGTTTGTTTTTCTCTGATCTTCAGATTATCTGAGAACTCTACGAGTGTTACGATAAAGACAAGGAAAGTTTAGTGCCCACAGAAAAGACTTTTTTTCTTTTTTTTATAACGACCCAAAGAGAAAACATATCAAAAGACATTTTTCTACATGTCTTTTGCAAGCACAAAAAGCCGAAATAGTGTCAAGAGAAAACAAAGCAGAAAGCTTGTTTCTTCTAACAATTGCTTTAAGCTACAAATTCTCCTTGAATCCCCAGCCTCCCCTTACTGAGTTTCCACTCTTTCTCGCTTTCTCCTCTGCCCCCTCCCCTTTTTTCTCGCTCTCTTGCATTCCCACTCAGCCTCTTAAAGGGAAACCAGGCCCTTCTGTAGGGCTTGATAGCTTGTAGTCTGATGCTTAGCAACAACATTCCTACGCCTTAAGTAGCAGTAAGCCCCTGGCTGAACTCTTTGAAGTGGCTGTCAGGCCACATTTATTTCGTTTTAGCACTTTGTCTACTTGTCCAGATGTATAAGGAGATAAAAAGTACTGGTGTTTACACTGATCTTTGCTCCTTCCTCCTACCCCTCTCTCGTTCTTAATGTGTGTGTGTGTGTGTGTGTGTGTGTGTATGTGTGTGTGTGTGCATGTGTGTGCATGTGTGTGTGTGTGATTAGATTGTATCCCTGATCAGTCTTGTGAGGATAAGTTGAGCTGAAATCACCAAGGATGTTCGCTTCTGCTCCGAGAAGCTCAGAAGGAAGGCTCTCTAGCTTTACAGGACCTGCTGTTTATCCTTACAAGAGATGGGCCGCTTTCCTTTTCACCGTCTCGTTCTGAAGTCGATCTGTTTTGGAGATGAACGATTATCATGGACGACTCCGGATTTCACAGCGTTTACCGTGTTTACGTTGGCCAGACGACCAAAAGAGGGAGAGAGTGTGAGCATGATGTATAATCCAGCGCCGGACTCATATTTCACTGTGACATTTTCAGCAAGGAGTCCTGCCTCCGATAGCAAAGCCCCCAGTGGGACGAGGGGTGCTGCGGCTTTCTCTGTTAATGCCATTATTCCTGATTCCTTCTTTCCCCTGCTTGTAAATTTCGACTGCATTATCATAAACCGCCGTGAATGCTCAGTGTATAACGACAATAATGATGTGAACAGGCAGCATATGTTGATGGCCTGGAGAACTAAAGCGCTCATGAGTGGCCATGGAGACGTGCTTATATACTTTACACTGCAGCGCCCCCATCTGACCATTACATGTACAGCCTTATGCAGCTGGGCTGGTGTGTTGTCTTACTCTGTGTTTCTGTGGGTGTTTTTATCTGTTTGTGGGGACTACATTTCTCAACAAACAACAGCATATTTTAACCATTGACCCCATAAATAAACGGCCAAACAAACAAATTTAGGTTCCTGACCTTAAGGTTAGCCTCAGCCTCAGGCGCCACACTTACAAAACGGGGACTTCAAATCTGTTGCACATAACACACAAAACCGGGGACTGTGTATCGCATTCTTTTGTCAGTCTTCTCCAGCACCACAGTAAATCCACTTTGTCTAAAGAGTCGTGCCTACAAAATTAAACAAAGTCTGCACACGTTTTCAATCAATTTCATCATGTTTTTTTAAACAACTGGCGTGCTGTTGTTACAGCAGATTTTCCTAATTGAATAAGAAACAAAAGAAACTGTGATTGGTTGCTAACTCAGACACCGTCGTAGCCATTAGAAGCTGTTATTGATGTCTGATTGACGGCAGAAGCTCTGGCAGCCTGATACTATGGTTGGATTTGGGTTAGCTGCATTATTATGTAGGACAGTAAGAAAACTGGGTGAATATGTCTCCGGGTGTGTTTGTGTGTGTGTGTGTGTGTGTGTGTGTGTGTGTGTGTCCGTATCCGTGTGTGTGTGCGCGCGTGTTGGAGGGGAGTAGTATATAATTAGTGTAAACCACAGAAAATCGAGATCTTATACGGACACTAACTACAAAGATAACTTCGTATTACATGCCCATGAGAAACAAATGAATTGCTCCTGTTTCAGC
The DNA here is from genome assembly GCA_028566295.1 of Liobagrus marginatus. Classification (NCBI taxonomy): domain Eukaryota; kingdom Metazoa; phylum Chordata; class Actinopteri; order Siluriformes; family Amblycipitidae; genus Liobagrus; species Liobagrus marginatus. The sequence continues at coordinate 8,851,402 of JAOUQX010000033.1, forward strand.
ATATACTGTACATCTATATGTAATGGCGTTTCCATCGGATTACCTGCCGTGTTGCTATAACAGATAAATCATAGTCGCTTTGCATCATTTTTGTGTGTTCTGTGATGGAGATCCACTTAGACAGAGAGATGAATGAAAGCGTATACACATTACAGCCCCCATATCAGCTTTAGAAGCCATTTTTGTCCACAGCCCATCAGCATCAAGCTTCTCGAGGTAGTGTTTTTCTTCTCTTTGTAATACGTGTTTCATGTTTCCCTTTGGGATCAGCTCATATATTTCCTCAGTGTACCTTTCACAAGCACATTATCTTAACGCATGGCATTATCAGCCGTTATTAAATGACTAATCCAAACGGAGAAGATGTAACTAGTGAGAGTTAGTGAAAAGCTGATGCATATCTTTTAAAAGCAAATAAAGATAAACAGCTCTGTGAACACGACGGCCCTTAAACTGCCTGTGTGTTCCCTAAGCTGGAGGAATGAATGAATTCCTACTGCCTGGAGCGACCCCTCGGCTTGTGATTATGTTTGTGTTAAATCTTAAGGGTACTGATCAAAGCGGTGCTCTTGTCCGCCTGCTCTTTAAGAAGCTCAGACAAAAAGAGCCTGATAACAGCTAGCATTCAAATTGAGTTTTCCTTTAACTTTGTTACGCAGAGATTCCCATTAAGAGCCAGGCCTCTTTTTTCTCATCGTGAGGATGCCTCATTGAATAAGGAGAAAGAGAGGAGGAGATGGGGAGGGGAGGAAGTCGGAAGGAGGGCTCTGATTAATCTTCTTCAAGGGTGCGAGTGTGTGATCAGTGGACTTGGCCAGCGTTTGGGAAGGGGGGCCGCTTTGCTTGACAGAGGGGATCTCTGATGTTGACAGTGGGCGACTTTTGCGCACGGCATGTGATTGACGTGCCTGGCCGCTGGCGTAAGGAGGGGGTGTACTGTGTCCAGTGGGGCAAAGCCAGACCCTGCCAATGGGTGGTGGTGTTAATAATGTGGCAACTGGGAAGATTAATTGTAGACAAGCAGCAGGATTACGAGGGGCTTTATGGTGGGCTGAGGGCAGTTTTGTGGGGAAGGCCTCTGATCTTTCAGGCCCAAAGGAAATTAGTCAGGGAAGCCTGACGTTCCCCCTCCGAGTGCTGCTTTAGGATATTAAAGCCAAATGGCTGGAGGAGATTGAAACTGGTAACAAGGAAAGTGCCGACATGCGCGAAAGCCGTGGCTACCTCACACCATCTGACTTACACAAGTGGGGTAATAATTAATGGCAGGATGCACGAAATGATCATGCTTACATGTCAGTAAGCCTAATCATGGTTTCCCAACTTTTTTTTCTTCTTTCTCTTATGTCATTAATTAGCGCAATTCTTAACAACTTAAACTGATTTTTCATCCGAACGAATTAACAACGGCAATTTATTTCGAAAGCATTTCCAGCCATTTATTAACAGCAGCTGCTATGTCATAGGGAAAAGTCTATTCTTAGCCTGCTGTAGACTAAATTTGTCATTGTTGCCCTATGGTTAAGTAGCTTCTAAATTGTTTAGTGCAAGAGTTTAGGTTGTTCACTCTGGAACTTCTAGTGCTCACAAGCTAATTAGGGCTTTTTAGTGACTGAAATGGAAAACAAGAACTAGCGAAGCACATTTGTTAAGTCAAGTCTTCTGAGTCTAAAGGATAGCAGGCTGTTTTCAGAAGGCAGTAGGAGTGTCATGCCACCTGTTGGCTTGCCAGCACACAGCGGTGTGTGTTAGTCATGAATGAGGGAGTTAGAGAGTAAGCGACACGCTGACCTTGGGCTGACCTGCAGCATCCTTCATGACTGAGTGCTACTAGGGCCCTTTCCCTCACGCTCTCTCGCAAACAAGAAAGGAAGAGATAATCAAAGGCAGGGTTCCTATTCACCTCCTTCCTCCCCTCCTCTCATGCCAGATAATGAAAGCTGTCCAGCACCCTGATAAAAGCAGGAACGCTGCTCCTAACATTACCTTTCCACCACACTCTGAAAATTTATGGCACTTGGGCAATCAGTCATGGCAGTGGATCTTTTCTCCCTTATCCCACCCCATGATTTATATTTTCTGTCTCTCATTCTCTTTGTCTAACTCTCCGTGCGACCCCCCCCCACCCTCCCTTACCCCCCACACTCTCCATCTGCCTTTCATGCCATCAGTTGGATGAATGCTGCTGATTGGTGATGACAAATGTGTACTTTTCATTAGGATCAATGCATTCGGAGCTCCGAAATCAATAATGTACATTTTTACATTCTTCACAGCCTAATAAATCAGATTTGCAAAAGCCGCACAGGTGCTTTAAACGGAGCACGCTATCAACAAAACGAGTTCATGTTTACTCTGTTTACTTTGTAGGATGCTCATGATCGCAGACCAGACACCACTTTCATGCCATATACTCCTCTACCAAGATCCACAGATGGAGAAAACCCCAAAGGTAAGTTTGTAAGCATTGTTACCAACAGGCTGCTATAGAAACATTGGTATTTATAATGATTAAAGTGATTTCTTACATTTTTCTATATAATATAATATAATGTAATATAATATAATATAATTAATATATGATTTATTATAAGTAAATAGTCCTTTATTAGCGTGTAGCCAATTCAACTCTTGTTTTTTTTCTTCTCCATTTTGATGGCTTCTAAACATCACATGACATGCGATGTTTTCTAACTCAAAAAGATTGCAGAACACCATGTGATATACGCCATACGCCACAAAGCAACAGCAGTCTACATTTTCGAAAACTCACACAAATAGCAATAATCAAGTAATACAAGACATTTGATTGTCATTTATAAATTTCATAATATAACAGAAAACAAATATCACATATAATACTAATAATAATACATATAAATATAAATGATATGATCCACCCTCTTTAGCTGGTTAGTGCTTATTCACAGTCAAAGACCTCGGCATAAACATCAACCAGTACATTTAACATTTAGAAATAGGGCAATTTTTTAAAGAAACAGGACGAAAAAAATAAGAACACAGCGATGTTCTGTGATTGACTGTGCACGTGGTCTGACATGCCACAGTTTATTTTAGAGGTAGATAAATGAAAGCATTAAACAAACTCTAATTGAGTATCAAATGTAGAAATTGTGCATGAATCTCATTTGACTCGGCATTTCTGCACTGATCCATTGTGTAGAATTGTGTACTGCGTTAGTACATACTTAGTATGACTTTTAAATTTTATTACAAGGTTAAAATATAATATTGAGCTCATCGGAGGAAATAATACAGTTTCATGTATAGGTTCAATAGAGTGACTATTCAGATTAATTACATAACAGACCTTGTATTATTATTATTATTTATTTATTTAATTTGTTACTAAATAAAAGTTTCATGTTCATAGTTATTGCAATTATACTACATTTCAGCAAAGGTTTGAACAAAGCACTTTAATAAAACATGTAACCAACACGGCGTTGTTCTAGCGACATACAGGAATTTTTCTTACGAAATAAACCGATCTTATAAAGCAGTCGCGGGAATTTAAATCCACGCAGTGATTGTGTATCAATTTATTACAGTCAGAAACCGACTACCAGACTACAGACTATCAGATTATTGTGAGCTGCTGGTAAATTTACAAGCTGCCTCGCTGTTGTTTATGAGACTGGGTCTCTACAGGAGATCTGCTTTTGGCATGCTGAACTTCAGGACAGAAAATGAACCGATTTTTTTTTTAATGCAGGAAACATTTATCATGTTCTTTTGTCCATGCAATGCAGAATATTGTGTTTTCACTGTGTGGCCGTAGCGCTGCCACTTTTGCTTTCATGTGAGTTCAACGAAGAGCCTCTCCACCCCCCACAAAGGACAGATCTATTTCACAAAGGCTGACCCTCACCTCTCAAGTGATGTAGAGGAAAGCCCAGTGCTTTGTCAAAATCATGCTGCTTGAGAATAGTCCATTAAAAGGTGAGCAGCGCTGACATATGAAATATTTTTTTCTCCTTCTTAGATTTGGCTGCGCTGACACTCTCCATTCGTTATTTTTACGATACTGTACTGCAGTGTTAGATAACACAAGCCCTCATCTTTGTCCTTCGCCTCCTTTTATTTTTTACCCTGTTATCACACAATTTTTAGTTATCTTGACTTATTGCCTATTCTATTTGCTTAATGCATCAGGTCTAACACAGTAACTCTTTATTTGAACTTTGGCTGTGCCTGAGAGAGAGAGAGAGAGAGCATTAATAGAAAAAAAAACCCTGACACTAAAAGATGCAGTTCACCTCCAGGACGTGTCACGAGGAAGCAAGCTATTTGTATGCATTGGCAATAACTCATTGTGAACCATCGCATGATGCAATTATTCAGTTATTTATCACGTCCAGCTGTATAGGACAGAATGGTAATAGTGCCCATGCTTTGCCCAAAGGTTTGTTGCCAGTCCTGTCAGGCCCGCTGTATGTTAGATACTGCATTGCAGTGGCCGGCAGAATTAGCGGATAGTGTGACAGCAGGCTGTCTTAAACAGAAAGCCTTTTCGCCGTTTTTCAATATCGCTACAATTAATGTCACCTCTGTCTAGGCCCCAAGAGCCAAGGTGCCATGCGTAATCAGGACAGGCACCACTTCTTGAGACGGGAGAGCGAGGATGGGCTGACACACAGTGTAGCGGAAGAATAGTGGAAGTTATGGCTATTGGGAAATAAGACCCTTGTCTCTTGTGTTGGTTTAGAATTGAGGAGTGGACACACAGTGAGCAGACAGGAGAGGCTCAGAGAAGCGAAGAGGAGAGCGAGGGAGAGCGAGGCACAGAGGCAGGCTAGGTGTGATACAGAGAGCATAGCAGGACCTGGAATCCAGCAGCGTAGCCACAGGACGCTGCACTGCTGTCAGCTCCAACCAGCCTATAGATCAAGGTTTTTCTCCAGACTCATCTAAATTTAAGACCAAGCAGCAAAGCCCATAACAGCGCATTACCTACAGATAGGTACAAACTCACACTCAACCATATAATGAAATATGAGGAAATCAACTGAACCATAGCTACAAAAGTTAAAATGGATTGCACATTTAGAAAGGTTCAAAAAATAGCAGCAGTTAAACTGAATTGTGTATCTACTATAATCCTCTGTAAATATTGCCAGAAACCTCCAAATTCCCCCACATACATTTTGACATCTGAAAGCAATAAATGCTACTCCAAAGCTCGTATCATCCCTCATGAACATTTATTTTCTTCTCCGTAAGTAAACCAGCGAACGTTCACCAGCGAAGGAAACTGTACTCCTACATATTTCAGCTGAAGTGTGTTTAAATGTTGTTTTTGTAGGCCATGTGTAGCTGTAATGGATGTCTGTATTTTAAATGGCACACAACTGTTCTTCAAATCCCTCTAGACAGGAGGCCGTCGCTAAAAGAATATCCGAACAGAAGACACCCCGGGGACTCTGTACTTATTTTCCACCTGCAGTTTGCTTTCATTATGGCACAGCTGATATTCAGCCCCTGAAATGGAACTGTGTGTGAAAAATAAACTGTTTTGCAGTTGCAGCACAACAAATAAACAAACATCTGGGACCGTTCAAAGCACTCCATTAGAACATTCCATTTTTTTGCCAAAAAAGTGAAAATGATGACAAATGGGCTGTCGTGGAGGCTGGGAGAGGCCAGATGACGGAGCTGTGGGTGCTAAGCACTGACTTTTAAAGCTCAGCAGGATGGGGGGAGATTTACACCTGCTGCTAGTCCCCCTATCCTCCATTAGCTTACATCTGGCAACTGTGCGTCACTCATTTACTCAGCCCTGATCTGTAGCTAGTAAGCTACAATCGTCTCTTTGATACATCACACAAACATGAGGCTAGAACCTGTAATTTAAACAGATTTACCTGATGTGGGTAATATATTTTTATAACAACATGATGGATATGTATTGGTCCTGATTTGTATATGCTTTTCCCACTATATGTACACTTGAGTGTGTGTGTGTGTGTGTGTGTGTGTGTGTGTGCGTGTGTGTGTGCCTGTGTGTGTGCCTGTGTGTGTGCCTGTGTGTGTGCGTGTGCATGTGTGCGCGTGTGTGTGTGTGTGTGTGCGTGCGT
>JAOUQX010000033.1:8890452-8908851 GCA_028566295.1 Liobagrus marginatus
GACAAAAGGGGCCGGCGTGAGATGATTCCAGACTGTGAGTTGTGCTTTCTCCCGATACCGGGATACACACACACACAATGAAAAGAGAGGCATCATTCTTTAATTCTCCCAAACAAGGATGTACTGCTATAAACCTCTACTGATCCAATGTTGTTAAATTTAGTTACATAAGAGTTAAAGGTACACAGTATATGATTAAAGGCTACAGTATAGTAAACAAACAGTAACCAGTGAGTCCAATGTGCTGTGTATTATTCGGAAAATCAATGTGAAGTGTTTTAAATGTTTCTTTTTGCTAATGAAGGTGTTGTAAATGATATTGTGCCAAACAGTTCATCACCACTGAGACATGTGTCTGTTGACGGTGCGCTTGTGTTTTCTCAGGAGTGACCGAGCGCCTGAGTCCTGCACGCTTACTTTTGGTAAACATACTGCCAAGTTAAATGGCTGATCAATCAATTTCGCCAAAATCGATCTGAATCAGTTCTGCCTGCATGAACACAGAGGGAGCCACTTTATCGCAAATCAATCATTCTGAAAACATCTCACAAAGGGCCAGTTCTCACTAACAAGCCATCAATTTAAGCCGGTTGGGTGCCACCTTTATCAGGCTACAAATCAGCAGTGCGACCAACAGCTGCTCTACTTCCACCTCTCTTTATTGCAGCCTGCTTCAAGGGTCAACCTCATTTTCTTAGCCGGAGGCTGAACAGCTCCCTATTTGCACATAAAAGCCCCAACTGTGATTATGAACCAAATGTCACATGTTACATACACTTCATAATTATTGACACCCTTGCCCAATATGAATAATATATAACAGAATGTATCTGATGAACTGATCTGAGGAAATGAATGTCATCATTATAAAAAAAACAAAACTGATCAATGTTCGGCACAAATACACACATTACCGTACTTTCACAAGTTGAGAAAAATAACTAACACTCTTGGAATTTTTCATTTAATTACTCTTATTGAAGTTGTAAGACAGCAAAATAATAATAATAATAATAATAATAATAATAAATATAGCTGCAAGCAGCAATTAACGGGGTCAAAACCAATTTGTAGCCTTTGTAGTAATAAACGATTTATATTAAAACACACAGAAATGAATGTCTCTTGCTTCTGATTCCTAGGCCAATGCCATGTTAGAGGAAGAATTAAAAAAATAAGAAGAAAAATTCAGATCATATTTATCACATACACATATATGCAGTGAAATGTTTTTATTCCGCATATCCCAGCATACGAATTTAAAGGCTGGGGTCAGCCAGAATGTGTGGCACCCCTGGAGCAACTGAGGTTAAGGGCCTTGCTCAAGGACACAATGATGGTAGCTTGCCTGGTGTGAGGATTCAACCCCAACGCTCTGATCACTGACCCAGAGCCTTACCATTGAGCCACCACATCCGAAACGCACAAATACAATAGGGAATGACTCCTAATAATAGCAGCTACCAACAAGATTTTGAATAACTTTTTGTCAAGGATGTTTCTAGATGTTACCTACCAAACATTTAAAAAAATGTTTTTTGACAAATTCAAAATGGTAGGAAATGTTCATGACAGTAAATGACGTCATAGGGTGCGCTTAAATCCATCCATCCATTGTCTACTGCTTATCCTGTCAAGAGTCACTTCACTGGTGCCTATCCCAGCTAACTTAGTTGTGTGAGGCGGGGTACACCCTGGACCATCACCAGTTAATCTCAATGCTAACACTTAGAGACAGACAACCATTCATACACACATTCACTCCTATGGACAATTTAGAGTAGCCGATTCACCTATGCCCAATCACGTGTGTTTGGAGGCGGGAGGAAACTGGAGCACCCGGGGAGAAAGAATGGTGAGAACATTCTCCAAACTCCACACAGAAACACCTTGGGTGGGATTCAAACCCAAGCTCTCATGACCTTCTTGCTGTGAGGCAGGTGTGGTAACTGTATACTGTGTACACGAGGTGTTTTTAAAGCAGTTACAGGTCCATTTAATGTTGTGAAACTTGATTAAAACTAACAATTAAACCTTTATCCCCATATTCAATAGCACATTATAGCAGCTCTAAATAGTCATTTCCTGATCAGCCTTATCTTTTTTTGTGAGTTTGTCATTGACATTATTTGTGACTTTGAGAAATTATCCCACCAAATGCTGTTCCATCGATTGATCTGGCTAATTTGTTTAGCACAGTTAGATGTAGTGAAATCCGGCACTATTATTTTAGTGTTGTTCTTTTCCACCTACAGCAGTTATGTAAAGCTCAAACATAAATAATGGACAGTCGTTAGAACACAAATACATCCATTTTAATTTGAGAAAATACAAAAAGAAACATGTACAGTATATGTACAAACTTTTTGTACAAGACAGTATGTTTATCAGCAGGTTCGATTTGACAGAGTCAGGTAGATCAACTCAGCACCATCGATTTCTCCACGTCTCCATTAGCTAAAACAGTTCAAACTCCAAGTTCCTGTAACGAACAGCCAAATAAGTCGATGGAAACCGAATGTTCGAACATTTTATTGAAATTAAAAAAAGGAAATCTAATTTAGGAAAAAATTCCTAAAGCACTTTCAGTTAAGACTTAATTCCTTTAAAGCGGTTATTCAATAGTGTGTGATGCTGTAATGATAGGATTTTTACAGCAGGGTAGTTGTCTGAAATAACACTCTAACAAGTGGACAAACCAGCATACAGACACATGAAAGCTCATGTAGTGCCCAGCATCATTCGGTCAGTGTGTTCAGCTGCTTTCCATTTCTAGAGTTACTTTTAAAAGTAAAGCTTGCTCAAATGCCACTTTTCGCTTTAGTGGGGCTTCAGGAATTCCTCCTTCAGTCACTGTAGCACTACCTGCACTGACCTGGCATGGAGGCTGGAGTGGCTTGGATGTTCTCCATGCCAGGATTAAAAAAGCCACTTCATGATTCTTACATCTGACTAAATGATGCTGGTTTAGAGACAACTTGATGGCACTTTAAGCAGTCTGATATGCTTAAATCCACACACACACATGCACACACACACTGCACTGAATTGCTGTGGCGCTTGTTGCACAATGAATAATAAAGTCAAGCTGATAGACAAGCTTTGTTTATGACTTTGTGGACAGACTTTAGCTGTCGCAAGAAATAAAATCCATTGACAGAGAAAGGCGTTCCTGATATCCACTACTTGTTATGTTCAATCTGTAAACAAATAAGTGCTAGCGAGCATTTTAAACGTCGTTACTATAGCATAGAATTGCGTACAACCTGGTGACATGGAATGTAAACGCTGAACTGAAATGACGGTATACCGACTGAAATTCGATACGCTCCAAACGTTCACCAAACCTGCGCTCCACGTCGTACTTTAGCCTTTTCTGCAGCGCACCGCACACGCTTCATTACAGGAAAAGAATCTTGGACAAAACTTCTAAAAATGGGACTAGGATTCATTTTAGGTCGGAATCCCCCCCCCCCCCCATCCCCCCGACTATAAAGTATGTTTTTTAACGATCCAATTTGACATACAGTTTATTCACATAATTTTTTTTAAAGAAAAGAATCTACTTGCTACAAAGTGTAACATCCATGTATTCACAATTAAAGATCACTTGAGAACAGAGCCTAGTGGCCTGCGTGAGGATCTAACTACATCCAGTGGACAAACATTAAAGCTGAGATCCTTTTACAGTAAAAATTAAAGGAGTCATATTAATGGGCAGAATTTACACAACGATAAGCATTCGGGTATTTTTGTTCCCCAGCAGTGAGATTGCTGCGTGTTTTTTTCTATGTAGCATTCGATGGTTATAAGCTTACTGACTAAGGCAAGCTGCACATCTGTGCCTTTCAGTGTGTTCCTCGTTTTCCTGAGACCTAATTTAGGTCGATATCTGTGTTTACGCTCAGTTCTACCCTGAGAGAGAGAGTAGATGCAAGCCATTGGCAATGACCCATTCTCATGCACGTTTTCACCAGCGGTTTGCACTTTCAGCTTGGAATTTATACGACATCTTACATCTAATTTCTGTATCACTAGCCAATACAAATGAATAGTAGAATATTAAAACTCATATAACTAGGTCCTTCAAAGCAGCTCAAGTACACAGTATAAAAGTACTCATCCGGAGAAGCAGACAAAGGCTCCGATCGTCACCTTTAGCATGAGATGGACAGTACACTAGTCATTTTCAAAGCATGAGATGTTCTGTTGTCAAGGATAAAAATGGACAACAAAGTTAACTGGTGTGTACTGAAGCCTGGATAATATCTATTAAGATCTTTTTTTTTTTTTTTTTAGAAATAAAGTCCTTTGATATGTATAAAAATAAGTATAAAATGATTATGCTTATATGGATAAAAAATAACTATGTACGTACAGTATGTATAAATCCAACAGAACACTTCGACCAAAGTTCTGCTTAACATATGGATTATTACACTTTCCCACGTGAAGGCTCCGTGTTCTGGTGTGCAGTGTAGCGGAATTCCTGTCTAACAGTAGAACGCAAACGCCACACTGCCCAACGTCTGCCTGACACGATAATGACAACTGTGACTGAGATTTGCTTGTATGAATCTGTCGATTCGTGTAATATCGAGGCGTATAATATAATCGGTTGGTCACAGAGAACATCCAAGCATGTCTCTGCCTCTGTGCCAACCATGTGTCAGGTAGTGCCACAGTCAGGAGGAGGAACCACGGATGCCCACTTTTCGCAATATGTGGCATGTAACGCTACAGCTTTCAGCTTTCTTCTTTAAGCCGAATTAGCGTCAATGTTAAAAACGCGTTAAAAGTTCAATCACAGTGCCATTATCGTTACGGCGAGCACGGCGGATAAACCAGAACATATTGACAAATGTTTGATTCCTCGTTCAAACACACGATGAGCCGATTTACACATGAGATCGTACAATTTACACACACAAGCAGTCAAGCATGATGGAAAGACATAAACAGAAGTAGTGCATATCCTGATAATGTATTGCCAGTTCTGTAGGGCTACGCCGGAGATGACCTCTTGCATTATTACATGAACGTGATATAAGTACATTCCTATACATGATGTCCTACACTGTTAATGTGAACGAAAATAAAACCAGTTTCCACCGTTGTATGTCCATTCTGTGTGCATCATTTACCCAAATGAAAACATCTCCACACAAAGCTGGACTGAGTCCCTTTAAGAAACCCTTATCACCCTTAACAGTCAGTCCCTTTTCGTTACAGAGCCTCTACAGTGTCAGTCGGTACGTTTACTCGCTATGCTGCGAAGTCAGAAACGTTCCAAGTTCTCAAATCCAATGTTTCCACTAGAATATTTAGTGCAAAAAGAAGCCGATGAGGGTGGGTGGATGTGTGTGTGGGAGTGTGTGTGTGTGTAGTGGAGCTTAAGCGAGACTTTGAATGAGGTTCTTTGGGTAATGTTCAGGAGCTAAAGGACTGTGACCCTGAGCCGCCATAACACAAAGGCTTCCGCACAGGTCACTACACACACGAAATATTGCAATGAATTACAGGAAGTACTGCTTTACCGTATGAACATAATTTCAAAAAGTGCTAAAGGGCTGTACAATCCTTATTTGATTGTCATGTACATCACTATGTATACATTTACAAATTAAATGTTTCCAAAAGCATGGAAAGAACATTAAAGGTATACACATAGGAGGTCCCTTCTATTTTGGACAATCACAAAGAAACCCTCGAGGTGTGAAACGACAACGAGTCACTATTTATCATCATCATCATCACCGTTTCCGCTCATCTTTTACATCAGAATGCTCCAACTCGTCAAAAGTCGGGGTTCAGCATTCGTCTTCAACTTCTCTGATTGGTGGAATTAGGCTGCTAGTGGATTTGTACTGATTGACTTGATTGGCCATGTGAGTGCTCATGGGCTTGATTTGAATGTTCCTTGGGTAGGCATTTTCTGGTTCATCTGTAAACCATTTCTTTTCTGTAGGACAGGCAGGCAGAAGAGAGGGCAAGGGAAGATGGAAAAGGACAACATTAATATAGAAGCATAAAATACACTGACAGTTGAAACCAAACCTTCTTTCTATCCCGGCATAAAACATCGACAGAAAGAGATACAGGCTTCAAAACGACTAACTCTATTTTCTCACATGATAATACAGTAAGTATTGTAATGTAGGTAAAACGTAGGACCGTAGTGCGGAATAAAAGAATAAAGGACATCATGCTGTGTTCCTGCGTTCATTATCAAGTCCGGTCTCGGAACATTTTACACAAGAACTCGGTCAAATCTGGGAAATGAGACAGCATGCCAAATTACAGAGGACTTAAGCCATGTGTGGGATGAATTTCTGTCCTCATCCCACAGGCACTGTCATTCCCTAGCACTCGAACATTTCTAACTCCGTCTGTAACGTGACACTTGCTGCAGGCTCGAGAGTGTCAGCCAGCGCAGGCCTGCAGGCTACAGTGTCACAGCACAGGCGTTTGATGTGAGTTGAGTTGTGCCTGTGGTGGTGCAACGAGTCAGCCACCTTGCTCTATTCCCCTGAGTTCACTACTGATATCGGCACACGCATATCGCCCTGAGACATCCCACGGCATGGGAAGAGTTAAGAGAGCCAATTTCGCAGGTACTGGGCTTCTCATCATGTTTTTCCTTCCTTACATTCTGCCAGGAGGAGACCTTCAACACTCAATTACTTTGGTTTTGGATGAAGTCATGATCGAGCCAATCGAAATTTGAGTATCTGGCAATTTTCATAAATTATGTCGAGGGACCGAACAAATAATCAAACTGATTAAAACACACAAAATAGATCAGAATAGACAGAAAACTAATACATACATACATACAGGAAGAGGAACGCAATCAAAGAGAAGGTCATAAATAATCTTTTTTTTTTTTTTTTTATCAGATGAACTCAGGTATAGAGGTAAAAAAAAAAAAAAAAAGTCGAGGATGATCAACCGCATGCAATGCTGGGGTGATCCTAAGCATGACAAGAGTTAAGCAGTAGCATTAGCCAGTTGCTTTCTACCTGAAAGCAACGGTAAAAATGTGGCATGACTTCTGTTAAAAAAGAAAATCAACAGCCCCTCTTATTACAGTGCTCCACAAGGACATGATTAAAATATCTCACAACAGGTGCTAGATCATGCAGAATCTTGTAACTTGCATACCTTGGCTCATTCTATTCATCCTTGTTGCACTTTAGAAAAAAAAGTGGTCTAAGTAAGTTTTACAGTTCTCAAGGTGAGAAACACTGCTGAAACACGGTTACTGACATGACCATATCCTTTATGTTAAGTTACGGTAAAACACCTACAGTCAAATGGCAGAGGTGTTTCAGTTCACTAACAGGCGCTTCATGTTTATGTTACACCTAAGCTGGCGATTTTGAATATTCTGCATTTAACATCTAGTGCAATTATAACTATATAAAAAAACAAGGCTTACTAAAATATTCTTCTCCTAAGTCCTAGCATGTAGCTGTCTCTTAACGGAGCAAGGAGACATGAGGACATTTTGGCTCCCGGGATCGGATCAAATTCTCTTAGAATATTAGCAGCTCTGACATCCGAACTACCAAATTCATTTCACTACAGCCACAACAAACCACAGCTTATACACACTAAACACACAGACATGCACTTGCAGCCCTCGCACATACATAAGACAAATGAAAATGACAGCACGTAATGAACGTTGTACTCCTGTTACACTTTTATTACGAATAGACATAAGGACGTAGGTCATGTCAGATGATGGCATATAGCCGTATAAGACTACACCATTTACACAAACAAACAGACAAACAGGATTTGTATATCCTCAGTATACAAATATCTATACATAATCACACAACTACATGGCTATTCACTGACCCAACACACCACACAAAAACAGGGCTTAATTAGAGCTTTGCTTGATGCATAACTAACTAACGATTAAATGAAAGAAATGTTCAAATTATACAAATGCTACAAGTTGGTCTAGTGAACGTTTGCACGTTGTCCTGCCATGTTACCGCATGTTTATTAATGGAAAAGCCAAACACAGGCCAGTGCTGCTATGATCCTGAGTTAAAGTGTGGCTGAAATGAAGCAATGAACTAATGGGTCCAGTGTGAGCATCACATGCACATCATCACAGAGCAAGTGCACAAACAACACACGAGCAGATTTGGGTAGAAATCAAAACACAAACATTACATCTTATGACAGGGGCTTACTGTACAACAGCACTCAACAAGTGCACACACACACACACACACACATACACAGCATAGACACGGTATCTTAAGGTACACACGGCTCTTACTTGTGTTTATCGCGGCTTTCTCTGGTCTTGCTGCTGCGGTTGGGCCGGTTGGTGGCAGGGATGGAGTGAACCGAGGAGCTCTTCTTGCTGGATGAGTGTGAGGAATGGGACGAATGGGACAGACTGGTTCGCGACTGACCCGCATTGTGGTCGAACTGCATCAGGCAAAAGATCAGGTCGGTGGGGACGAGCTCAAACTCATAGGGCGGGTTGGTGATGACATACCTGTTGATGTACAGACACATCTATATCTCAGTAAGGATTTAATCATAATATAATTGAAATCATATCCTTGACTAATATGGTTGTTATTTAAAGATTAAATTTCATATAGAATGCCTCGACTGTTAAAAAGCAGAGACGAGGACAGCTCACCGTTTTGTGCACTGGCTCGGTGCACTTAGATGCGCATCTCTTAATCTATAGATCCCGAAGCACAGCATGTTGTAGGTTTTTAAAGCTTTACAAAACAAGTCTCCGTAACAACCACCATCCTAAAAAAAATAATAAATAAAAAAAGGAAAAATAGATAATGATTTAATGGTTTTGGCAAATTCTAAACTAAAATTTAGTGCCTTGCTACAAAAAAACACAAAAACAATAAGGCTCAATGTTACTAAACTGTTAATGAAATAGTTTGACAGATTGGCAGCTTTATTTTTTCAACTTCCTCATGATTACACTCTCTCTCTCTCTCTCTCTCTCTCGGTCTCTCTAGACCTGCTCTGCATGTGTAGAATCGTTGGTTTGCATTAGCGGGCAGCAGAGGTGTTGGACAGGGGAGCATGTGCTGTTGGGTAAAAGTGACAAAAGCTGTCAGCTCTTCTTAAACATCCACTTACCCCCAAGTCTGCAAAAGGGCCATCATAGAGGGCGAGCTGTGCCACGCGACACCTGTCCCTGTTAGCTAGCGTCTGCGGCGTGCTATATCCTCCGCGCAGCGCATTCTCCTCGGCCAACAGTGCCTCCAGCTCCGGTGTAGCCCCGCCTGTCACCAGCGTCCGGATGAGCGTCAGGATATTATCGTTGAAGTACGTCTGCAGAGATGAGGTAAAGGATACAGACAGCAGCGCCATTAGAGTCACCATGGAAGACAGCAGAGCTTTTGGAGCCATTCTGGGCCTTGTTGTCTAGACCCTGAGCTGTCGCTTCACATTGCACACCCCACAACAGGAAGAGACACAACAATGCAATTAAGCCAGCGGTTGCTGTTGTTGTTTTCCCTCCTCTTCAACATTCATTTGATATCACCAGCCCTGCTTAATAGGAGTGTGTTTCACACACAGTATCAGTAGCGTTATCGATTATCATGACTGGAAATAATTCTCGTTCTGGATCTCACAATGCAGTCAGTAAATACGCTCTTACGCACCAGCCAACACTTTACATGTTCTTATAAACACAATCGATTACATAGTCATCATGATCAATTTATATCCGTATACATTTTGAAACATTACTGAACATTCAAATCAGTCTGTGGTTTCATTTCAGTTGTTCTGCATCTTTGTTTTTGGGTTTTCTTTTTTTTTTTTTACAGTCTACTTACATACTGCTACATGTGACACATTAATGCATGGCGCCGGCAACACACTGCGGTTAAAGGCAGGTCTCTTTACCCTGTGTAGCTGTGTGTATGTGTGAGCGCTAGAGGAGCCCGTCTGAGCGGCAGCAGGAGGTGGAACTCAGACGGTGTACGGAGTGACACCTTTCCAGGCCCCTGACAGCACCATTCAGCTGAATGATAGATGAGAGCTGTCTATTAGCCAGCTTCACCTTTGTCCAGAGTAGAACACGCTTGAAGGCTGCTTTGTTCTAACTTCACTCAAAGTGAAAGGCACTAGAATTAAGCCATCATGCGGAAAGTGCGGGTGGGGGGGTTGTAGCGACGGTCGTAGGTGAAGGGGGAAAAAAAAAGCCGAGAGAAATTAAGATGGAGAAAGAGAAGGAGAAAAAGGAGCAAGAGAAGCCTCCATTTCAAACCAAGATGGCATTGTTAGGAGATTAAAGCTTTTGGACCGCATATAAGCCCACCTGTGTGTCAAGGAGTTCCATTACGGACCACTTGAGCACTTTCCTTGTTTAAAAGAATCTAACCTCATGAAAGTTCATAGCATGACGTGTTATATAAGAAGTCTGGAAACAACTTTGCTTTTGCAGACAGTCTTATCTGTGTAGAGTGTTCTTAACAAACTCCGGCCTACCTGTAATACTCGCGCACTACAGACTTTGTTTAGTTTTACTGAGGATTAGATAAAAGTACTACAAAAATATCACACTCTAATAAACATAAAGTACAATAAATGTATTAGTATGTACAGTATATGAAACAAACAAGAAATATCATTTTGAAATGCTATAATTAGGCTAAAGTATGCATTTATTAAATTATTTTATTCATGAATGTAAGGATATGTATGGATATAACATTACACCTGCTTTATTCTGGTCAGGAACATGGTGAACAATACAATAAATATCATGCTACCTCATTTCTCCTTACAATAAAAGAATAAAACAGAAGATTCTTTCTAAACTAAACTTTAAAATAAAATAAACTCAAAGCAAACTATTTATTAATTGGGTTTTTTATTTTAAATATTCATTTAAAAGCATAAATTCTGCAGGGAAATATGACCAAATAATCAAAACTCACAGCACTCATAAGAGAGTCAAGCACACTGACAGCAAACGCCGTCCCACAGGCGAAGGGTTGGGTCAAATACAGCTCTGTATCCGGGTCGTCGTCGTCATCCTGGTCCAGAAACTGGACGTTTGAATCATTCACTGTGGCACAAGGACACACATTCGAGATCAGCAAAAAAGTTGAGTTCTAACCTTAATTGTGTACATCTGCAAATAAAATGTCTTTGATATAAAAAAAAATAAAAAATTTGGGGCATCAAACCAGCCTTAAAAATGACAATCAATTTTAACATTACCTTATTTGTTTTCTTAAAAAAGTGTGTTTTCTCACTTTAAACATTTGATATGTTTTCTAGGTGTGATTGTGATGGATTTATGAGATTTGTAAAACATTGCATTCTGTTTTTATGTAGATTTTATACAGCGTCCCAACTTTGGAATTTGAATAAAATTAATCAAGATAATTCATGCACATCAGGTACTGTATAACAAAGCCTAATAAAAGATATTGAACTGAACGAAAACACAGCATCTTCCGGTGGAACACCACATAACTGTCATGTACTGTACTTCAAAGCACATACCTAAAAAACACAAAGCAATTTTTCCAGCTAAATCATTATGCATAAGCTCAATATTAAACAATACATGCAAAAACACACATTCGAGGCTTAGGTAGGGGAAAAATAAATTCTATTAATTCTCGCTCTTAATGAAGCAGAAGCCGGGTTTAGCGAACAATGATACACAAATTAAAACAAGCGTGTGACTAAAAGTTTAGAGGTCTGCAAAGAAGAAATGGAAGTATTAGTCATAAAAAAAAACCAAAAACATGTATTTTAGTGTATATTAACGTTAATTTGTATGTTCAGAGTAACAACCGTAATATTTTGGAGGACTTTTTCTAGACTAGCCAGTGTTCACAGAAAATGCCCTGAAAACCAAGTTCGATTTGAGCGTAGCTTCATACAAATTTTTGTTTCAGATTTCTTGTATATGTACGCTTGAGGGATTATGACCAGTTTCCAAATAAATAAATAAAAATAAACGGCTTAAAAAGACGATTTTATCTAGAAAGCGTTTTTTTTTTTTTTTGTTAAATTTGATTTCTTCCCAGACTTCCTGTGAGCCTTGGAAGAGAAATGTCAGTCTTTCCGACGGGCTGCTGATGAAAAAGAGCCTGAGCTACAGAAATAAACTGCAGGGAGATGCTATGGAAACAGCCACAAGGACAGACTACTGTAGTGTGATCAAAGACCTAGTGATGCTCATAGAGAGGGGAGGAAAAAAGGCCAATACAAGAGAGTCAATTTCAACCAGAACTGAAAATAAAAATGTGTTCAAAGTGATGCCATGGGAGCAGGCCTTGTCTGCAGCCACAGAAATCAGGACAAGCCGATGCAGGAGGCTGAGCATCAGAGCAGTGGAGGACAAAGGCGCAGCTTACCCAGCTCTGTTATCATTCGTATGTCGGGCCCACTGTTTTTTTCCTGACTGAATGGAACCAAAGGCAGTAGTTTACCTGGCTTAGCTAATGATGATAAAACAACGTAGAGGGGAGATTGTTACTGAAACAGGTTTAAAGGCAAGCAACAATGCAAAGGCATAATGAGTCTCATATCAAAAGTGGGATTTGAAATGTAAAGGTATACTATTTGCTTTCAGAAGGGCACACAGTCTGTAACGGCAGCAAATAGATAATATACATCTGGGCCTAACTGGTATGCCAGGCAACATGCCGTCGTGATTGTGGGTTTTGTTTAAAAGTACTTTAAAAGTATTGAAAAAACCCCCCCAAAGGGTTTCTTGTTTTATTTTCTTCTTGCAATTGTCGGCAAATGTTTAAAACCAGCGACATTTTTCACAGTTCATGAGGTTTCTTGCTATGTTGACAACTTGAACATAATTGACATTGTCTATGTATCACTTATGTGGGTCTCTGGAACCCCTTCTGCGCAATATCTGATTCCCATGGTCTTGGGGGCCACAGGAATCTAAATGTGTGTGCTGTGTGATGCTTATAGGCCCTTCTATTGAAGTGCACTTTAATTGAGTCAGTGGAGAGTTAGAGTAGCCGATCCCATGTGCTTTAGTGCCCTCTGAGATCTGAAACTTTCATGTGTCCTTCTGTCCTGGGAATTACTGTACTGGTGTCATTGTTATTAATAAGTGGACCCATTTTACAACATGCCTTTTGCCTCTATGCAAGTCCAGATATTCACATGCATTAAAGGAAATATTTTTATGCACATGAATTTGACCTACAGTACTTAGCGCATGGATACACATCTGATCAGGCTTAACAGCACCAAGGCAATTACGTCAGAGCTGCTAGACTTATCAATGTACTATATTTTGACACGGTAGCAGTGATTGCAGTCACCTAGTTCAGTTATGATTGGGATGTTGGAGCCGGTGGTGACGGATGCCTGGCGAACCAAACCATGCACTGGACTGTTGTCTGGAGATGATTTGTCCATCCCAGGTGGTGTAAAACCTGAAGAGTAAATGAGGTATAATAGATTAGAAGCAGTTACTATGTCAGTCACATACTCTCTAAAATGACAATTGGCCAACTTCCTGGACTGTTATTATGTAAGCAGTAAACAGGAGGATTCGTTTAGTTGGAAAACCCACTGCGCTGAAGTTGTTGTACGGATGTAAACAGGGAGCATTTTAAAATACGATAAAGAATAAACAGTGTCTAAAACAGTGCAGTGTATATTCAGCTTTTAGAGGTCAGCTGAGACATATGTAACATTTGTGGCTTTCCATCAGCTGGGAGATATAAATTTTAGATGTTGTTCATTTTGTTACTATAAAATTGTTGAAGTGGCTCCTGAAACCCTTTTATGTGAAAACGCGTTTCTAAGCCATGAAATACAAGCGCCGATGACAGGACTATGAATTCACATGACTTGACACTTTTGCATTTCTTCAAGCTGACAAGTAAACACCTTAAATCAGTAATGCCATATGCATAATGCATCAGGCCTGCTTTGACATCCATCATTAAGTGCTGACTAGAGAAAAACGCAAGCGTATAGTTTCCTTTTTTGTACAACAGAAACCATAATGCAGGAATAGATTCAGGTCACAAAGTTTCAAAAGTATACTGCAGAATTGTGTGTGTGTGTGTGTGTGTGTGTGTGTGTGTGTGTGTGTACAGACCATATATTCAGCCAAAAGATGTAAGAACAGGGGGGAAGACACAAACAGTTTCCCATTTTCTCCAAATTTCAAACAACAAACAAAATAATTCCTGCTAAGACATTTGACACATCAGATAAACAATGAAAGTCTAAAAGAGTAAACTTCTTTACTGGGAAAATCGAAACAAATCCGAATGGGTAGTTTTTTCATGATGAAATTTGCATACAACGATGACTGGTAGATCGCATTTACACGTCTGTTTCACGCAGCACTGAAGCAGTGACTCTTTTGCTGAACGTTTACACCAGAGGAGTTGTAGCACAGAAAGCAAATGTAAGCCCTAAGAGACTCAAAAAGGCATTTTAATCTAATTTAATCTCCTTAAGATCGTTTATAAGATTGTACTTTAACATACAGTATATGTTCGGTTTACTTCACTGGTATTTCTGTATCATAGTAACTGTGTATCATATTAGCTCCAAAGGTTAGCCAAAAGCTATCTGATGTGTGTTTTGATGACCAAATGCTAAGTAACACGAAAAATTAAAGTACCTCAATTTACTAGCGGTAAAGTTTATATTACAGCATGACTTTTAGAAAACAATTGTATGTTTTTTTTAACAATAGTATAATTATATATTGTGCACTGATAAGTACGTATGTAAATGTAAAGGATTTTTTCTCAAGGTTTCTTCCTAAGATTACGTTTAGGGAGTTTCGCCTACGGCTTGCTAATTGGGATATGTGTCATACATTCAACTTTTTTATATTTCTTCTTAATGTGTATGTTCTGTAAAGCTGCTTTGGGACAATGTGTATTGTTAAAAGTGCTTTATAAATAAAATTTAATTGAATTTATCCTTTTTGTAACCATAACATCTATCTATGCTGTGTTAAAAAAATAAAATAAAATACTTTATATATTAACATAATCTAAAAAGAATAGTAAATTAGATCTGTTTACAATTATATATTATAACCATTGCATGCAATAGTTAGTCACACAATGGTATTAACATCATAATAAAAACAATAATAAAACTATACAAAATAGATTTATTCATAAACTCTAATCTATAGTATAATCTATAATATCATTTTATCATACCCTGCAGTCTTGTTTCAATTTTTAGATATTAAAATCATCTTTGCTGTAAATGGTTGCATATAAAAGCAAAGCCATAGCTTATTATTGTAAGAATGCACCCCCCCCCCCTCACATCACACCCCAAAGCTGTAAGCAAACATAATAGGGGTTCACTAATGCAAACACACCCCCTCAGGCACTGCTCATTTTGCACTTGTCTGTACCTTTCCCCTGGCAGTAAGGTTGCTGATTTACTCATTTACACCTTTGTCTCCAAATTCAACACTGTGCATTGAGAAAGGGGGGAAAAAAGGGGGGGCGACGACGACAGCCGGTTACATAAACTATGCAGGGTACTGCGTTTGGATAAATATATGCGCCCTGTAATAAAGCAAAACAAAACAAAACTTTGATTTACTCATAATACAGGATTTAAAACGTGTTTGTTTTCCTTGGTTTAAAATCAGCATTAATTTAAAGTTCCGTTAGCAAACTGATTCCGTTAACTAGTAAGCACGTTAAAACTAATATTCTTCACTTCTTCAGTAGCTCTTCGCCCCAGATGTTTAGACGAATTAATAGCTGGTGTAAGACACATTGTCTTCCTGTGTCTCTTCCACAAACAGAATGATAAAGGTCTATTATCGGCCCTGACGGGGGACCGATCCTTCAGAAACGCACAGCCGCTGCTGTGTTCCAAAGAGCATTCTGCTTTGTCTCACACATTTCTCACAAATGCTGTCATTTCAAAGCTTCGGCTCCATCGTTCTCGGCAAAAGTGGCTCCTCAATAACAGTTGAAATCTTAATTGTTCTATGCCAGCTTGTGTGGGCTGTGTAATTTGCGTAATGAAGAGCAGCTGAAGAAGTGGTGTTGCTGATTTGTACTGCCTGCTTAATGATGATGAATCCTGATGGGCACAAGAGGGTTACATGTTTATCCGAATGCATAAACAATCTGTTCGACTCAATTTGTCGGCAAACAAATCTGCCGCAGCCCCGCTAATGGAGGCAAATAATGCATGGGCTTCAGTGTGATATTTGGGGAATTTTAGCAGTGCTTTGATTAAAGGAAAGATGATACCGCACACATGTGGAACCTAAAATGTAAACTGAAGGAGAACTAATTAATTCAGTGCACATAAAACGATTAAATGAAATAAAATAAAAAACCGTGATGTAATAAATAAATTTTTCCCCCGTCCCTTAATCATTTCTGTTATGCTTGTTTTCTATTACGATGCGTCCTAGTAGAAAGTTTGACCCTTTTAAAGCAGACATCGATACGTTTCGCAATATAGCAGACTGGTGCTGCAAAGACGCTGGTAGGCGCTGAAGTGCCCCAGGCCGCTCTTTACCTTGGGAATTAGCCTGCAGAACTCCAATGCTGTCATCAAACTGCATAGATTTGATGTTGAGTGATGCCAAGATGCATTCCTTATCCTGCAGTGAAGCATCGTCAATATTGTTCTGATTGGCTGACAGGATAACGCACATGTCGCAGAGGTTGATGTTTACAGCCCTTAAATCAGCTCGACTCAATGGTGTGCCCTTCAGCAGAGAGACAGATAGAGAGAGAGAGAGAGCACAAGAGACACATAGGGGAAGGGGGTAGTGTAAAGGTGAAAGGGGGGGGAGAAAAACAAGGTAGAGCTGAATTAAATTCTAAAGCAGGAAGTGTTTTTTACAGCTAGCATACACCTGGCAACAGGTGTTTAGTCGTTAAAATACTTCGCCTCCTTCTACCTTGGGTAAAAGGAAATGCTTAATGCTTATGCGGTGTACTTACAGGTAAGATAGAGACCTTAGGGAAGTTATGAAGGGTTTCCCATTCCCTTCTCAGATAATCCAGGGAGCCTACGAACACTATGTGCTTCAGCTCATGGTAATGGAAGTTACTTGCTCGTAAAGGCATCACCAAGTTCCGCAGCCCCACTAAAGCAGAGGTAACGTCTCCGAATATACACACCACGACGTGTCCACTCAGAACAGTCATGGAGGCCTCACTCCTCGTCTACAGAAGTACACAGACAGAAAGCGACTTATTATGTACGTAATAAACAATAAGATATAGTTGTTAAGTAGGTCTGTATGACGGCGCTCTTGCTGTCAGAGCAAAGAAAGGAAACAATCACCATAACGTATATTTTATTAAAACTTTCATTTTGATGTAGTCGATGTGTAAGCCATGTGTTTTCCTCTTTGTGTGGGAGAAGGAGAAAAGAAAAACTTTAAGCCAGATGTATGTACGTGAGGAGGCACAGTGCAGAACCCAGCTTGATGTGGCCGCAAACTTCGCTCATAAGGCGAGTGAAATGAATGTATAATTTACCAACGCTGTAGCTCATTACCCAAACTGCGCCTCAGAGAGCCTGCTAACTTAGTGCACGGCATGAGCTGCAAATTGTGGTTTAAAAGCCCGAGACTAAAAAGGAAATGCGGTAAAATTATGGGTATGCAAAGTTTTGATTAAATAAAAACTGCCTATTTCTAAAGACTATCAGAATAAATCTAAGTCTTTGATTTCCATTTGTGTTTAAAGGCTAGAAATGTAAAACCTGTAAATACTAAAAAATAAAAAAAGAATTCTGGAGGTCACAAAATCCTGTTTTCTTTCAATTATTACAATTTTCTACATTTCCTTAGTAGATATGGGAAAACTGATGAGACATATCACCAGGGCTGATTTAAAAAAGAACGGGAAAAAAAGGTGAACAGTATTGCTACCACTTTCAAAACTATAGAGTAGATTTTAGTTAAGACAGTCCTTTGTTGATTTGGTTGAAATTCCTTTTCCTCTTCAGCATACACTAACAGACTAACGGCCAGTTCGCATTAACCAAATCTTTTAGTTTTGCAGCAAACATCATCAAACCATAATACATCATCATCAGACAAAAACCCATTTTCCAGAAAGTGGTCAGAACTTGAGATATTCCTGCAGCTCCTTTAATGTTGCTCTAGGTCTCTTGGCCCCTTTTAAGTGTTGACCTTTTATATATAGTGTCCTTTTATAATTTTGGAGGGTGTCGGCGCCAAACTCAGGTCTGACACCGCATATCACGCCTGGGGGGTCTTGTCCAATTACCACTTCACACTGGTTTTACCTTGAATTGTTCTATACAAACATTGAAGTCCAATTAAGGCACACCTGCCTAAAAATGAGACACACTTCGAGGCGTCTTGAGGAAAAAGCAAAAAGTAGATTT
>JAOUQX010000033.1:8930099-8942753 GCA_028566295.1 Liobagrus marginatus
CTACACTAGACATTAAAATGTATTTGATTTATTAAAATGCAGCAAAGAATAGGTGAAACGGCTTCGGATTGAACCACCACTGTAAAGAATGGGACTACACAAACATACTAAAAAGTAAAGAAAGGAATAATCACACGTATCCTACAAACATTGTTTTGCATATGCACATCTGAATCCTACGGAGGCTCCAGTAAAATGTAAAGGACGTCGAGCAGCCTGGTGAACTTACGTCTCTTGCAGCCACACTTTTTGATCCTTTTGGGATCTGTGATGTCATCATGACATGCTTTGCAGTAGAAATATGCTCTAAGAAAGAAACATCATACAAAAAAATATGAAGACAAACATCATGTAACACCAGTAACCGAGAAACAGACAGCTGTCGTTTAGTTCAGAGCAGGATATGACTACCTTTTAACCTCTTTGGCATCACTGGCAATAAAGAATCCTAGGGTTCCCTCCTGCATCTTTACATGGTTCCCAGGGTTGATCAAAATGCTGTTTAATAAGAAACAAACGGTTGTGCTTGTTAACGCAAATCATTTAAAAGAGTTTACAGTCAAATGCTCTAATCAAGAGGAATGGTACACTCTCCGGCCTCGCAGGCCTAAAGAGCATCTACACTGAACTGCCACCAAGCCCATGTGCCATGTGTTAACTTTTCTTTACAAATATTCTACTTCGTGTTCTGAACTTCAAAGCTAATGTAGCGCTTCTATGCACACAAAACACACTGGTGCACTTTATCTGATTTCAACCTTTGCTCTTTCCACTATAACAAATATGCAAAATGCGGTAGCCCAAGTGGCCGGTCCTAATTGAATCGCTGTTTCAGAAGAAGGAAAAAATAATTTACGTCTTTAACGGGATGGTTATAATTAAAGCATTCTGATTGACGGATGAACGAAAACCAAAAATAATATCTCAATCTTTGGTCCTCCTGGTTATTATAGGGGAAAGGGGGATAGAATGTTAGAACACAGTAGGCTACTTAGGGTGAGGGACGTCCCCTGAACCTGCATGTCTAAACTAGCTGCATTATCCCATGCTGTGGAAAAGGCTCTCGTTTTCATCCATGCTGTTAATCGACTGCCGTTGGCTTTAATATGAAAACATCATCAACATGCACATCGCTTAAAATATTTCACCCCTGCGCCTTTGAGTGAAGCAGGCCATTCAATACAGTATTCCTCATTATTAGACTTTAATCAGCCAGCACATTCAATATCTCACTGTGACCTCCTAAGGTAGTAGGGCACTGAAGTTCATCGTTTGCCAAACGTTCCATATTAGTTGTAGACAGGTTTTAGTAGTCAATGCAGAAGTTCAGTAGTGATGACAGCGCCACTGTATCATTCCCCATTAATTAGACAGAGACGGGACGACACAACACAGTTGTTAATGCTTGCCTTTGGTTAGAAGTCATCAATGAGTTGAGTGGTGACTGCGACATTGAACAAACACCGTGCCGGGCCAGAGCCCAGATGAAAGGACGGAATTGAGTACTACAGCCCTTAACATTCAGTTAGATACCGCATAGGACAGCGCTTTCGTCTGGGCTCCACAAACAACCATGTAACCAGAAATGACTCAAAGAAGGGGATTTAATATATGATAAAGAGATACTCATCTTTATTAGGCAAAAAAAAAAAAAAAAAAACCCAACAAGACGATTTTGGTTAAAAATAAAAATTAGCACAATGGTCTATTTTTGTGTTGAAGCTTTATACATAATTAAATTCCCCACTCTTTATAACACAACATTAGAAATGCGTGCTTTGGAACAGAAGATGGCAGAGTAAACAAACTGACTCATTCGCCAACATATTAACACAGGTTGCTCCCCAAATCTGAGATAGTGTATTCCATCTGGTCTAATCACTTGGCAACACAGGCCTGTAGTAGTCTGATCACACCTCACATTATGGGAAACAAGGCAAGCATCACACATCACATGACAGTGTTCAGGCATGCTGCAACCGAGAGTGTCACAACCACTGGGCACATCTACGAGAGAGAAAGAGCAGGTACAGCCACTGCACGGATGCAAACTGGCACGTAGATGCAAACTGTTGCAGTAACTTCTGTGCAGTTGGATTGTTGTAGAGAACACCAAACTGACAGGAAGTGACCTCACTTCATAAACATCTACTCAAGAGACACACAGGCATTGGGGTACAGGATGAGGGACAGGTTTACAAAAAACACGGAGACGCGCACGCATTACATGGAAAACATAGCAAAGAGACATGTTGATTGTAGCACACGCACACGCACACAAACATACAAATATGCTCTACACACACGTGAGGTGGTGTTCGAGTGGCAATGGGAGGTGAAGAGAGATGACCGTTATTAAAAGTGGCCTTGTTTGACCAGAATCGGTACGGCATTTACACGTTTTATGCCGAGTGTTTGGAAGGTCCATTTAAACTAGTGCAACATGTGTTTTTGTGATAGCTGAGTTTTATTTTTTTTTATATTTAGTTAGGTGAAATGGAACTTTAGAACATGAAGTACTGGTTTGATGGAAACAACAGCACAGAAAACAGAAAGACAGATTATTTGTTTCAGCAGATATGTACACAGCTGATAAGACACACAAAAATATACATAAATGAAAAACGCAAGCTGGAATACACGAAGATGGTCAACAGTACAGACAATGTAACAAATGCTAACTATTCTTTCTGCCTGCAAAGAAGTTAGTGCATTAAGCACACGGATCACGATAAAGGAGAGTGAGCGATTTGGGCCGTATTCAAAAATGGGGATGGTAAAATATCCTTAAGTATTTTTTCCCCAACAGGTGGAGGACCTAAAGTGTGTAGACGTAAGAAAATGAAGAGGGCATACCGCTTTCTGCTTCTGCAAACAACAAGAAAACATTACAAATCACACATTTATTACATGATGGCATGGACTCAAACAGGAAGTGAGGTTGAAAATCACTTGCGCCTCAACTGACTTTGCTTTAGACGGATAGCAGGGTAACACAGTAGAGGGCAAAACAGAAATGTACAATCAGAGGTGGGTAATCCATGTTCCTTGAGCTAATTTGTTCTGCTGGTTTTCTAACTATCCCTGCTCTACACACTACCGAATACCTGTATCAGGGGTGTTCTGTCAATCAGAAGCTCGGAGATGCCAATTTACTTGGCCTTCCTCCCACTTTACCTTCATCTGAAACAGTATCTTCTGATTGAATGAACACACCTGATCCAGGTATTCAGCAGTGTCTAGGGCAGGGATAGTTGGAAAACAAACAGAACAAAGTAACGTAAGGAACATGGATTACTTACCGCTGTGTACAATTGATTTTCTTTCGTTCTTTAGTTTTGTGTGCGATTACAACCCATGTTCTTTAAACTACTTTGGCTTGCTTGTTTTCCAACTATCCCCGAGTTACACACTGCTGATTACATGGATCAGGTGTGTTCAGTCAATCAGAAGCTGGGAGATACCATTTTAAATCAATGGTGGTTAGGGGTAAGACCAAGTGAATTTTGGATCGCACAGCCTCTGATTGACTAAACATATTGGAAAACAAGCATGGGTTGCCCATCACTGAAGATTACGCAAAGAATATTTAATTCTAACTACCTAGAGTACAACGTAAGTAAAGGACAAGGCCCACCATAGAGTGGAATTTACAATCGCCTAGAAGAACGGATTTAAACAGTGCATTTATAGTACAGCGGAACCTCGGTTTACGCATTTAATCCGTTCCGGAACGTTACTCGTACACTGAAAAGTTCGTATACTGATACAGGTTTTCCCATAAGAATGAACACAAACTTCGGTAATTCGTTCCGGACAACCAAAAATATTACTTTAAAAATAAAAATAAAGCCAATATACCTTCACTTATAATATTACTTACTTTTAACATGTTATATTGAAATCATACCATATAAAAACATATAAGAGAGGAAAACATTATCTTTAGCGTGCTTTACCTTTAAGAAGACTCGCTACTCACTGTTACAGCGTATACACAATTGTGAATGAGATGAGCTGCGTTGCTGGATCCTGCGCGGAGAGGGTTTTAGTCCGTGGAAAAAATCAGGAATAGGCGCGATTGTGGGACGATCGCGCGTTATCTAAGTCGTTATTAACAACGGGCGATTTAAGTAAAAAAATGAGTCATGAGTATGACTATGAGTCATAGTATCGCGAGAACACGGCCCGTCGCGCGCGCGAAAGAGAGAATGCGGATGTTTATGTAAACAGAGCATGTATGCAGCACTGCCGGTTAGCGCGACTAGCACGTTGTGTAAGTCGTTATTAATAACGGACGTTTAAACTAATAAATAGCGGCTGATTAGGTCGGTAATATACCCAATAAGCTGGCGTTAAGAGGTTTAGCAGAAAGATAAACGGAGCTTGGTCCGATCTGTGAATGAACAATACTTCGCAACAGGTAAACAGAAGGGTTAGGTTAAACCCGGAAGTGAGGCGCTACGCTCACAGCGTAAACCGGAAGTGAACAGTCTAGAACTCCGGCGGCAGATCTCAGATGAGACGGGGTTTGGGCCGCTGTCACGTTCGTATATTGAAATTTTTTTCGCATACAGGGGCACATTTTTTGACGAGCTGCAATTTGTAAACTGAATTTTACGTATTCCGGGGCGTTCGTATGCCGAGGTTCCACTGTACTGTGTTGTGTCCTCTATGCGTGTTGTACAATAATGAAAATATATTTTACTGTTTTCATTACTGTTTCAAGCCATACACAGGTGCAAGCTACAGGGTGGTTCAGGAGCTGCGTTCCATAAACCAGGCCTATGTACTGTTCACACCCAACAACCAAATTTGCTGTCTGTGTTTTATGTTCAGGCCAGTTGACTCAAAATTTTTTGTGGAATACATAAAAAAAATGTATTAGTAAGTTACACAAACATCGGATGGCAAGTTGTGGATGTGGGAGGGGTGGGAGGATTGGCAAGTTGAGGATACTGAGACAGAGTACTTCATGTTATTAGTTCTAATGGTTTCAGTTAACAGAATGCAGTAGGAGTGGTATTGATGGGAGGCTTTTTACTCGAAGAGTAAACCCTTCATCAATAGATCACAGTGAGTTTGAGCAGATGTTATGGCTCTCTTGTGGCACACTGACTCAGCACACAAACAGCATGAGTATCAAGATCTCTTTTATAGAAAGGCCATCAACCTTCAGGGAGCTCAATCGTCTGGAGAATTAAGTAGACTAATGTCAAATTGGTTAGTGGATCAAGGAACTCTAATCTGATGGTAGAACCTTTAAAAGAACCGATGAGGGACCCGACTGCTTTGCCCCTCTTTGGTGAGGAATGTGTGTCATGATGAGTCAAGAAGATACACAGGGGACAAACCTGCTTTCCCTTTGCTCCGACTTGTACTCGATAGCAATCAGCAACAATTTGAGCTTCACGTAACATAGCCTGAAATAAAGAGGAAAAAAATGGATCAGTGTATTGTGATAAAAGCAGAATTCACATCGTCAATGCTTTCCTTTAACACTGTACAGCATAACTATTATACTTAATCAATCTCATCTCTCATTTTAACCTTAAAATCAATAACTACAGCAGCAAAAATAACACAGAGTGATATAGCTACACAGAACAGTGTAGGTTTAATATCTAGAGCTAGTATGTAATAACTTATATTCAGAATGAAACAACTGCCAGTTGAATCTGGTTTACTTACTCACAAACTGTAGGAAAGGAAAGGCCCACAAAGGCACTGGACAGGTACTCAGTGTACATCTCATTAGCCACGCCCTCCAAATAATACTTCTGCCACGTGTCCTCTTCAATCTGTAAAGCAAATTAATGACTGTAAACGCCAACAACGATCACATAGCGATGTGGATGTGCGTGGCTAAAAACAGATGTGAATTCATTCAAGTATTAAAGCGGACAAGCTCACGTTAAACGACTAGGACTTTAGGCTTTTAGTTCACCATGTATTTGAGTTACTGAATCAAAATTGCAAAACATGCCACAGACTTAATTAATTATCGACTGAACCACACAAACAACGAAATAATCAGATACCAATTTGGTAACATGACAAAATCCAGCACAAGTAATCCATGAGTAAACACTGCATAATTCATATCAACTCATAGATAAAGTAACCCAAGTCAGCTACGCATTTACAGCATAAGGGCCTGGCAGAAAGTGTATGAATAGCTGTGTATGGCATACAGCAGTTCTCTATCAGTCTAGGTTTCACGTTGGTTCCTTTATCATTCCCTCATTACACATGTCTGAGAAGCAGGCCAGGGAGAGCTTTGATAATCAGCAGTGCCATTAGGCAAAGCTTCAGTCATTATTCTGCCATCTCCACCCAAGCATCTGTCTGACAAGCCAGGCTGGAACGTGCCTTTCAAAGGCGGGCATGACTTTTAAAGAAAGCTCCCCCTGTCTCAGTCGGGCTGAGAGCCCATGCTTTTTAGGCAGGCAATTTTAAGGACTGTGCTAATAGGAGGGCTGTTGTCATCCTGCCCTGAAGAGATGGCAGCCATTTACTTAGGGCTTTCTAAGTTACCTCACACATTTGTGTCACAGCCTGTCAGGCCTGATGTAAAAGCTGCGAGCATGATCTCTTCCAAAGACAGAACAATTATTTCCTTGAGTTCCTCCAGCGAGCAGGAAAAGTGCTGTCTGACCGCCAGCTTCTGCACAAAACCCATCTGTTTACCTCTTTTCCCTAGTGAAAGGCCTGGCAAACGTTCTTGTTCTGTAGTTAGTTAACGGTCTTTCTATAAATCTGTTCTCCTCCTAATACACACCCTACCTCCAAACAGCAAGTAACACTTTCTGCGTGAGCGTGTCTCATTAACGCTTCTCTGTCGTTGGGCTTTGTTTCATGAGCGCTTGCTCAAATCCGGCCGGATTTCAGAAAGCAGTCTTTTCAATCCCTTCCGCTTGAGCGTATCGGATAAGACAGATCGGTGATGCTACTTCGCATGTTGTCCTGTCGGGCTTTCAGCAAATCAGCAGCTATGACTCTGTTACAAGCTGCCGTTGTTCCGGAACGATTTCCTAAATATAGAACATACAGTAATTGCAATCTCTTATTTAATTTAATGTTCACGCTGACTGTTTTTAGAGACTCACTTGAATGAACCCCTTGGAAATACGTTACCATGTTGGGTTGGTAATGTTAGTCGATGTGTTGGATGGACATTGCCGACTGGCATGGGTGATCCCGGTCACGTCCCAATTTAAAACTTTTTTTTTTTTACAAGAGAAATGATCTAACCTGCAGATGTTTCCACACATAATACAATTCAACAGTCACTGAACAGTTATTCCTCATTTTGCTATGACACAAGAATCTCTCCTGCCAGGAAGTAAGCACCTCCTTAATGTTAAGAGAGAGCACAGCGTCCAAAAAAAATCAAAGCCAATGTTAAGGCCCAGTTGGGGAATGGAAAATCATTTCAATTCGACTGCTTTGTCCTGAAACCAAATCCAGCCTCTCCTCATCTGACACCGACAGTAAAACCTCACCCATTCACCTCAAACACTCACTCATTCATACTTAACCAGAAGTCATTCATCCTAAATCCACTAACCCTTGCTGGAGACAGCGGGTCTAGTGTGATTCAGCGCCATCGTTCAGACACTATATCAGTTTGATCTGATGTTTCCTCATCTGCTAGGACAGTTCTGTAACAGAACTGTTTGTGTGTGTGTGTGTGTGTGTGTGTAAACGTGTGCTGAGGAAGGCTAGCTATAAATACAGACCGCTCAGAGGCGCTGCTTGTTGACTATGGAACAGACACGTGGTTCACATTTCATTGCTACATCCAGCACGCTGGGGGACAGTAAATTCAGCAGGAGAAAAGCTGCTAATTTACATTCTTGCCTCTGCAGTGCCATCCACTCATATCAATTACCCCATAATGGTGACAGCATTGCTGCGCTGCTGTCCTGAGTGGGAAACAAATGAGACGGCAGAGCTCTGGAGATGATTTAGCCTGCAGCGCAATAGGCGCAGTGATGAAGCTGCACTGGGAATTGACTGGGAGGCTGATTCCGGCACATGCGGATAGCATGCATAGCTGTGTGCTTCATCAGAGCCAGAGGTCAGAGTCGACATTACCTTGATGTATGACCTCATGGAGAAAAGGTTGGCAAGCATGGTGGACAGGCCCTGTGCCAGGCAGCTCTGGGCTATAAAGCCCGCCTTCAGCTCGGCCAGGCAGATCGCATCATCGCCCTCCTTCCAGTTCCAGCTGGGAATGTTTAGCAGATGGGCCTGAACACACACAGGACAGGAAAACACTAAGCAAACCGAGTTTCCTGCTCCAACGCCTTTGACAATAAAAAAGAATGTTAATTATCACCACCAGGATCCACAGCAGAGGAGGAATACACAGAACAATGAGATGCGTGCATTTTGATCAATCATACCTTGTTGTGGTACTGCAACATTTGAGTGATTATTCTTATCTTTGGATGGTAGTTCTTGATGGATATTACTCTGGAACAAACAGAAACACAAAGAGAAACACAACTAATAGTTCATACCACATCAAAGCTAAACTGAATCAATTTTCCTCCATGACTGCAAAGTAGATGAAACCGCTTTAATGCAGCTTTGAGTCTTTATAGGAGGATAGTGTTGAAGCCTGCACGGAATACTGCCTTTAAAAAACATTTATTCATTTCAATAGTCAGAGCACACTGGACTGAATGCAACATGTGCCCATGCTCTGAATGGCATAGAAAAGGAGAAGTATATGCCCTGGCAATGTGCTATTAAACGTGCTAAATCTGAGGCCTAAGTAAATGTACCTCATTATATTCGATGCATCTTCAGCATCCGGGTCTGCACAGTATTTGTTAGCGAGAATTAAGCATGCGTCCGCTGACTCGATCTACAGTTCAAGTGACGGAATAATGCAATGGTTAGAGAACACGGAGATTTATCCTTTGATTAAGTACTGTATCTTCACCTACTAAAAGCACTTACCTTGACTCTAGCTAGATCATGTGGGTTAAGAACGGATCCTTGGTAGAATTCCACCTGAGTGAAGTGACGTTTGAACAAGGCTTCCAGCTCAAGATTAGGGGAAATACTAAGTAGGGACAGGGAAACAGACAGAATCTTGTGGAGATTTGTAGATGTTTATTTTTGCCAAAAGTACATAGAAACACACGGAATGAGTTTAGGAGTAGAAATGGGTTTTTTTTTTTTCTAACCCTGATAAATATACTAGGTATTATTAAAACAAGAATGAACTTACTTATGAAGAAAAACAATTTCTACATTGACATCATCCCTGTCCTTGTGTAGGAAGTCTTTAAGGAAGTTGGATACACTTTCAAGTGTGATATGACCACAAACCACAATATGCCTGAGAAAAAAAGGTGTGTATGGGGGGGGGGGGGGTTTAGAGAAAGAGATTTCAGGTTAGCAGCACAAAACGAGACAAAAACAACTTCTGGCATGTAGTTTTTAGGGGAAAGTCAACAGAAATCCAAACATTACTTTTGACAACAGCGAATGTTACAGCTTTTACAGATTTGACTTTTCTTTTCTACCATTGCCAAATGCTCTTTTTCTTCATATCTAGAAAAGTGGTCTAACACGGCAGGAAACATCCATCTACCCAAGATCTTAACACAAATCTACTTCTTTTTATTCGATTTGTCAGAGTGTAATCCACAGCTAAAGCCAAAGCACTCTCTTACATGTACACATGTTGGCCAGAACCTGACCCTCAATGCAAACGGACTCTCTAAAAAGCCTCTAAATTATTTTCTGGGCTCTGGCTGCCGAGATTTCTAACCTTTACTTCAGGCTATCTGGCATCTACGTGGATGTCTGCTGCGTTTAAATGCCGGCGTGTTTCAGATATAAGAAGAAAAAAACCCAACGACCTGATTTCAGTGTTAACCTGAGTGGGAACTAAGGCCCTGGCATTGGGGTGTACTTTATAAATGACCAGATACCCTGCTGGACTGGAGATAAAGCAGAAACATTCTAGTGCAAAAATTTTATTCATGTCTTTCTTGTATTATCTAGTATAGGTGGATGTTTTTGACTAGCGTAGTGTAAAATCCAGTGAAAATTAAACTGAATACATCAGTTTAGCATCATCTCCGTAGTAAACCAACAGCTACTTTTGGCTTGCTGTTTTAATAACAGCTATTTATTTGTTAACCAAAGCCATAAGGATTGCAAACCAGCTCAAATCACATACTGGATCGTTTCATGCTACTGTGGTCAACGTCGGAGGAGCTACAAGCAAACTCGGTCATCAATCTCAACATGTCACATTACTTGCCCCTCCTGATATTTGAAGCAAGCGTACATATTTTAGCCTTAACCATGGCTGCGTATTTTTACTCTCAAGTGTAAGGGTATGTGTTTGTGTTTTTCGTTTATAAGCAGCTGCTTGTGCTCAGAGTTAAACTGTGCCAAACTGCAGACTAATCTGGCTGGAGGGGGAACCAACAACTGCAGCAGGGTCTGGATGCTATTGGACATAATGATCTTTACAGATCTTGCCTTCATTTCTCGAAGTATTTTAATGAGCAGTGGTAATTGCATGCTTGCCGGCCCTCACATGAGAGGAATCTGTTGGGTCACTGGTATTATGAGAAGCCAGCAGCATCTGGTACAGCACTGGTTTGATGAGACCTACATTATCCATGTTTTCCCATTCACAAACACCCTCTTTAGAGCTTCAACTCTTTGTGTGTCAGATCTATCGCTTTTTTTTTTACATTATATAACAGCAAGAAAGAGTCTCTGGACTACAAACGAACACATATGTCAGACATCTTGTCTCCATCCTTGAAGGACTTATCAATGGTATGTGACTTGGCTACCGATTGCATTGTGCCAGCATTTAATACTTTACCAAAAGTAATACCAAAAACAGGATTAGTTTTAAGCCTGATGTCATTACATCATTTTTGAAGACACATCATCATTTCTGTGCTCGAACCGTCAGGAGATTGGAGTTTGCATTCCCAAAGCATGTGTTTTACTACTAAAGTTTCACTTTTTATTATAGTATATAGTAGCTTCTAACAGTAACAAACTAGTTTCCATGTGTTAAACTTTCACAAATATTATATACACTGAACCGAATTAAAATACGAACATTAGAAACACTACACAGAAAACAACACACGGTGGAGAGAACACTTGGACTTAGAACAAAATATTATAATGATAAGATGAAAAAAAGGAAAAAGAACACAACCTAAGCAAGCATACAGTATGCACAAGGGCAAATATCAGGCATGCGGTGAGAAGCATGCTAGTACATCCACAAAAAAAAACACTGAAGAAAGAAGAAAAGAAAGACAAAGAAAGAAAGAGAGAAAAACAAAAACATCGGCATCAGCACCATGAATACTGCTCTAATCCTTAAACGGAACCGATTTCGCTGGTTAAACATTTACTGCATAAATCGGATTGTCGTCTGAGAGAAGACTTTTGTCATATCAAGGACATGGAGGGGTTTAGGTACCGAATAACGTATAGCAAAGTGGTTTCAATAATTCAGGGAATAAGAATTAAGAATGTATCTTACTTGTGGTCCCTATTTCAGATCTGCTTTTGTACATTGTGCTTTCTCCATCTGCAGGCATGCACGGCTCCCCGTATTAAAAGTAGCTTTTTGGTTAACTACAGGACTCCAGATGCTGTGACTCAACATCGCAAAGGGAATCTAATGACCAAAGTACATTTCATTTGCTATGAGAGCCATGTCAGTAATAGCGTTAACACATGCTAATCGCCCGTCTATACTTTCACACATTAAACATTGTCCTGCAGATCTGGGCAGAGTGCGGCTCTAACGTTCTCGGTGTCAGCGCACACACGCTCGGAGGACGTGTATAAGGTTGGAGTTCATGCAGTGTTTATGTGGTGTGCTTGTCCTGGTCCTCCTGGTTCAGCACGACCGCATGCCAGCAGAGCTGCTCTTTCTTACAGCTGCACATCGAGCACCAGTTCTGCCATTACTCGTATGGCCGATCAAACCCACATGACCCGCAATGAGATAAAACGCCTCACTGAGCTAGCAGTCATACTTTGAACGAATCTGAAAAACCTTTAACAATCCTTTGGTCCCAAACATGCAGACTGATGCTAAAAAGATCTTTTATATCGCTGAAAATCTGTTAATCATTGAAAAACTATACATTCTGCATTATTTGCTATAATGCTCAGATTTCTAGCGTGCGCCCTTTTACAGAGCGACTAACATTTGTCTTAGTTATCCAACTGAGCAGTTGAGGGTTAAGGGCCTTGCTCAGGGGCCCAGCAGCAACAGATTGGTTGTGATTCATTGAACCCACTATCTACTGGTCAGCAGTCCAACACCTTAACCACTAAGCTACCACCTACCACTATTGTATATACATTACTATAAAGCCCTGTGCAGCTGTAAGCAAAGTACAAAAGCAAATGGCATAAGCCACTCGTTTTATGTTAATACAGTGGTATGTTATAAAAATATGACGTGCTCTTCCCAACACTAAGGCTGCCGGAATTGTGCCAAAATAAATCTTTTTTTTAATAAAAAAACATACCTGATTTGTGCTCTAAAGCATCCTTTAATACACACACACACACACACACACACACACACACACACACACACACACACACACACACACACACACACACACA
>JAOUQX010000033.1:8964964-8982235 GCA_028566295.1 Liobagrus marginatus
TTCTCAAAACATACTTCAAAAAGTCAGGTAATGACAAAAAATGTACATCGTTAATTGTGTTGTGCAATATGGGCTCAAGCGGGTACATCAACATACATTGTAAAATGAATTCTCATTATGAATTCTCAATAATGTTTTGCATTTTTGTAGTGGGTAGATCATTTTTACTTGGTCATTTTATAAGTAGCTCGCATGCTGAAAAAGTGTGAGCACCCCTGGTCTACATGGCTGTAGTCACAGAAAGAAACCTCTTCTAAAGATGATGCACAAGAAAGCCCGCAATCCGTTTGCTGCAGACACGCAGACTAAGGACATCGATTACTGGAACTATGTCCTGTGGTCTGATGAGACCAAGATGAACATAGTTGGTTCAGATGGTGGCAAGCGTGTGTGGCGGCAACCAGTTGAAGAGTACAAAGACAAATGTGTCATGCCTACAGTCAAGCATGGTGGTGGGAATGTCATGGTCTGGGGCTGCATGAGTGCTGCAGTCACTGGGGAGCTACAGTTAATTGAGGGAACCATGAATACCAACAAGTACTGTGACATACTGAAGTCTCCCTTCGGGGACCAGGCCAAACACATCTCCAAGACAACCACTGCCTTGCTAAAGAAGCTGAGGGTAAAGGTAATGGACTCTCCAGAATGTCGCCAGACCTAAACCCTATTGAGCATCTGTGGTGCATCCTCAAACTGAAGGTGGAGGAGCGCAAGCTCTATAACATCCACCAGCTCCGTGATGTTGTCATGGAGGAGTGGAAGTGGATTCCAGTGGCCACCTTTGAAGCTCTGGTGAACTCCATGGCAAAGAGGGTTAAAGCAGTGCTGCAAAATAATTTGTATAATTTGCCCAATTTGTACATTTTCACTTCGGGGTGCACTAACATTTGTTGCCAGCGGTATAGACAATGGCTGTGCGTATTGTTATTTTACAAGGACAGCAAATTTACACTGCTATAAAAGTTGTACACACTACTTTATATTGTAGTAAAGCGTCATTTCTTCAGTGCTGTTACATGAAAAGATATAATAAAATATTTACAAAAATGTGAGGGGCGTACTTACTTTTGTGAGATACTGTACAATTTATGTCCATCCTAGCAGCCATTTTAACTGCTCTGTGCATCTAAAGAATCTGCAGTACTGATTCAGCAGTAACACCCATCGCAATCGCACCAGTGGGAAGGCTGGAGAGTTGGCAAGGAATCGCTCTGTCTGTGTGTGTGTGTGTGTGTGTGTGTGTGTGTGTGCGTGTGTGTGTGAGAGATGACACCCAGCGCCAATAGTATACTGAAGCGTCTATGTCCACACAGACACAAAGATGCTTTCCTAAGAGAGAATGGCACACCAATCGATATAGGGTTCGATAGCCATTGACTGAACTGACAGATTAGCGCAATACAAATTAACATGCAAACGTTCTCATGTCTGAGTGAAGAAGCTTCTGGCGGCTTTAACATGGAGAATGGCGCTCACTGCAGAAATGTCTCCTCTCATTATTATATTGTTATTACGCTCTAATTCAAGTAGCACTGACTCAAAAATGTGACTTGACCTAAACGGTTATAGGCCATAAATTCAAATGTTTCATAAAAGTAATGTGAGGTTCAATTTGTGATCTCCAAAAACAGTCTGAATCCTGTATGCCAGCTTCTGATAACCAGTACTGCCGATTTATCCTGGGGCTGTGGTACTGGTTGCCACATCTGCATTTCTAACTCACTTTCTGTTGTAGCTCTGCACTTCCCAATATTGTTTTCTCAATTCTCCCTTTGATAATTCTATCTGTTCTATTCTCTAACTACTTTTACCTAAATACTGCTGCTAGAATTATAAAGGCCTCGGTACTCAAAACAGTTTAATACATCTAATAGTTTATAACCAAGTTACAATAAATGTGGAACAGTAATTAAATCTAATCCCACAAGATGGTACAATCAACTGCAGTATTCTTTCCTAAGTCTGGTACCTCTCCAAGTTTCTTTATAATGTCGCCATAGGGAGTTTTTCCATTGCATTTAAAATCGAGTTGAAATGAATAGAATTGGAGTTGGGTCAGAATTAACTGCATTTGATTAGAGTGGTAAGAAGTTAATAATCGGTCAAATTAAGAAAAACTAGCCAACATGAACCAGAACCATAATCTACATAACTACTACGGCTTCTGAACATGCCTTAGCTTACATTAGAGAGAATGTATGCTTGATCAAGTATGAAGGAGAAGTGGTAGCTCAGTGGTAAAGTTGTTGGACTGCTGATCAGAAGGTCATGTTTTCAATTTTTAGGACCACCACTGCTAAGTCCTTGAGCAAGGCCCTTGAGCAGTGGCCCTCCCTTTCTCAGCTGTATCAATGAAATACATGTACGGCGCTATGAATAAGGGCATCTGCCAAACGCTGTAGGAATGTAAATGTAAAAGGATGTTACAATGAGCCAGCATAAGCAGTCTCTTTAGAGTGGGCCGTCTCAGAGCATCCTGTTTATTCCTTCTCAAACACAGGATTTGTTTTTCTCACTGAAAATGTGTGCTTTGAAAAAGAAAAACAAATGGATATTGAATTATGCAAACCTGATCTTGTCACTGGCCAACCACTTCTGTTATCCTCCCACGGCCTCGTACAAATATTCCGCGATTTCAACCCGAAGGCTGCATATGAATTGATTAGTATTCATGTTTAAATAGACATTTAATACAAAAGCTTAAACACTGCAAACACACAAAAGAGTAAGGAAGTGCGTTT
This sequence comes from Liobagrus marginatus, assembly GCA_028566295.1. Lineage (NCBI taxonomy): Eukaryota > Metazoa > Chordata > Actinopteri > Siluriformes > Amblycipitidae > Liobagrus > Liobagrus marginatus. The sequence goes on from JAOUQX010000033.1 coordinate 8,967,706, forward strand.
ATTATGAGCATTACAAATAATACGTAAATGCAAAAGGGAAGTCAAACAATGACTGTCAAATTCTGGGTCAATTGACAAAGCCAGCCTTTGCACAACAGCACACTCTGGCTATGTCTCTGGCCTATTAGTTTACAGTAGTGAAGGATTAACCTCAATTACTTGTAATTACTAATGTGGTCATTTCAGCCCCCTACCGATTTCCAGCTATGAAGCTAAATGTCTGTGCCCGATAAAGATACACACAAACTCCAACAGTCACTGCTGCACGTCTCTCTCTGCCCTCACACACTATCTTACAGGCAACTCTCCGAGTGCACACAATCTTTTAACAGGTCACGCTGAGAGAAAAGCTGAAATGCTGATGATATTCTAAATAAAAAGAACTAATGGACAAAATGTTTCTTTATATTAACAGATAATAAAATAGATATACAAATCTTTCAAGAGAAAAAGCACAATGATTCATTTAAACAATGGCTTAACATTTCCCCCATGAATCTTAGGTTTCCTCCGTCCTGCATTAACATCTCGCGTACGTGTGAATTTGTGTGTGCGCTGTGATTCTCGCTACACAACTGATAATAAATTCATCGTTGGAACACAAAGTTGTTGAGTGATTTAAATCCGATGCATATTATTAGTCGTATTATTACTATTTACTTCATGAGCTAATTTTTGCTTATTTTCAGCCTTGGGATTGACTGGATCGTCTGGTTCTTTGAAACATGACAAATTTAGGTATTTTTCCAATTGAGATACATGCAAGATTGTACACGTACATTCTTTCACATTCTGCTCTATAAAAAACTAAAACCCTCTGTAACCACAGTCAGGCAGTTCAGTGTTCAAATCTCATACCAGTAAAGTAAAAAACCTGAACATTTTTAACATCTCGGTGAGAACAGCAGGAAATACTTTTTTTTTGCATTCCTCATACAGACATTCTGTGACTGCCATCAGTCCATTTGTCCATGCCCTGTTGACATGCCACACTGCAGCTGAAGTTTAGCCATCCTTCTATTGAGCTGAGACATCATGTTATTATCTCACCGCCAAACAAACTTCTTATGTCTTACGCTCACAACACACTGGCTCATGGGCTTTCTGTCCATGTTAAATAATTAAAATCAGCCCTAATAACCCAGGCATGTGCTTCCTGGTGGACAGTATGGGGTAAACATATACTCATTTATCATTGGACAACAGAATTCTTGGACAATAGACAAAGTGGAATGATCAAATTCATATAGCGGTGTTCTGTTCCGTGCAGATCTGGGAACAGACTGCATGCCTTAATTGAAGCTCTTGAACGAAACATTCACATCTAAAGCATGTATCTGAGTTCAGACCAGCAGCGCTGAGGCTCAAGGCTGTTGTTCCTGTTGGCTGTTATTCTCATCACTTGACACCCCCCCACACACCCACATGCAAACGGAGATAAAATCACATTTGTGGGCTAGGCCAGCCACTTTGTAATCCATTATGACAAAGCTAGTCTTATTTCGGTGTGCTAATGTTTTGGCACCACAGTCAGCAAGACTAAATAAGTGGGATGTCGTCTCATCCATCTTAGAGCATCTTGTTTACACTTTCACAGGGAAGGCCGAGTGTAAACACTGTGCAACAAAAGGAAAGCGTGTGCTTTTCAGTCACGTGACTTTCCTGCAGCATGACCTTGCTATAACACCTGTACAGCCAGATGCTGGTGGTTACTGTGTGTGACTGATCGATGCAGTAAATACACAGCTGTTGTTGACGTGGCATGTTGTATTAAGTGTGGATTTCTTCTTTACAAGAAGAACGGCCTGTAACTTTACGTACATATAGTACGTAAAAAAACAAAGGACGCGTTTCAGATATGTATAAATCAGTTTGAGGGAAAGGAGACAGTCTCTTTTTAACAAGATGGACTTATAAGTGTCGGGTTTAGATTAGGTTTTATAATTAAATGAACCCCCCCCAGGAAACACCAGATCTTTCCCAGTCCACAAAGTCATCGAGCGATTCAAATGAACAAAGATGGGGGCGTGTCTGAGGGCGATTGATTTCAGTCTTTACTTGACACTGTGTCCTTAAATGCCCTTATCTAATTGTCCAGGCCAGAGCAGGTTACCTTCAACTTTCTTGTCTTTTGCCTACTACAAAGAAGAAGCTTAAGGCTGGAGGGAGAAGGCAGGAAGAGAGCCTTCGACTTTACTGTGAATCGAAACAGCCTGGCACTCCTGCACACCGCACACAGGAGCAAAGGTAAACTGCTGTTTCTATGGTTACAGGCCTGGTTCGCCGTACACGGATGCTCATTGCAATTTTAAGCTGCAGAAGAACTCTGATAGAGGGCATGAATCCATCCACCCACATACTCTCTCTCTGACACACACACACACGCACGCACACACAGAGAGAGAACCTATAGACGCTACCAGTTACATCAATTATGTAAACAAAATCGCCCACATATTGCTGTTTGTGATGGTATGTGTATGATGCACGCAGCCATAGTGCCTCAGTGTGTATGAAGTTTGAAGTAGCTTAGCGCTAACAGTGAAAGAGCAAGGTGTTGGGCTGAAAAGCAACACTGCACTCAAAGAGAATTAGAGAGTCACACATTCTTCTCATGCTGCTTCTTACTCATGTACACACACAGTATGCAGCGGAGTCACACTTCTGGCCTGCAGCGTGTAAGGGCAGAGAGAGCGAGAGAGAGAGAGAGAGAGAGAGAGAGAGAGAGAGAGGACGAGTAAAAAGCCTTATTCGAACGGTAATTGTTTCTCATGTGGACGTCCGTAAAAATCCATTTGCATGGCACCTGTGATAAAACTCATGCATTCGGATGAAGATAAATTTGCGCCGGATGTTCGAGCTTGTAATCCCACAAACATCGGAATTGTGCATCACATGATCGTTCACTCAGATGTTAAACATGGCAACAAGGAAGCGACACTGGACATGCGACGAAACACTCACTTTAATATCAGTTTGGGGTGATCAAAAATATCTAAAAAATAAATGTTAATGGACCATTTCAGATGTTTCTCTGTTGTTTTTTTTTTTCATTTTTTTTTCGTTTTGGTTTTATCAACCATTCGCTGTAGCAGAGCGGTGATGAAAGATTATTCCTGCGCAAACCTTTTGCATTCCAGAGTAACGGTTATGAATGTGTACATTTTTAAGATTGGATGCAAGAAAGCTGCTTCTCTCTGACACTAATTACCACAAAGCGCCAGTTACCGTACGGTGCTCATCAGCGGTCAAGCGGGTTTACAAAACGACTTTTATATCGATCCCCTTTTAAAAACTCAGTGACATGGATTTGGAGCGCAATTACATGACCGCACGACTTTGGTGTTTGCCAAAAAACAGAATTTGGCCGGGGGATTTTTTTTGCAGGTGTTATGAGAAAAACACTAACATCTGGATTCAGATGGCTATAAAAATGGTGAAAATACCTCACGTCCACCTGATAAACAATTACCGCCCCAATAGGGCTATGAGGGGGGTGATGTGAAGGGAGTAAGTGTGCAGCTCCGAGTTTTACTCCCATAATATACTAATTAAGTAATTTGTTTTATTATAATTAATAATAATGATTAACCAATATACATAATACTCCCAAGTGAACTACATTTTTTTTGGAAATTTAAACGGTTTGGTCTAAAACAAACAAATGACATGTCAAAGCCGGGTGTGTAAACAGAAAACAGGACTCCAGGAGCCAGCAGCATGGTGATTGTCCAGCCATCATTGTGGCTATCCAGTGACACGTTCTCACCATCTCAAATGCGTTTTCATACACTGTATATGTCAAATACAATGGAATACTAATCATTACGAAATAAATTAAAAAGTGTGACTATTTGAATGTTGTAGGAGAATTAATTGGATGTAGTATATTAGGCATAATATAGTATAGCGGCATATCGGTCAACATTACAAATCTGCCTGATGGAAATGAATCACTTGAACAGAAGACATAGCGATCTGTGAAATGAATTTCTGGTTGCGGTTATTTTACATGCAATTAAAAAAAAAAAAAAAAAAAAAAAAAAAAAAATTTTTAAAAACACATTGCTCTATGCATTTGAACATGAACCGCAGCAGATGTTTTAACTGTATTAATACGCAAACCACGCTTCGAACTGCACTATTCCTGGGTAAAGAATGGATTCCACGGGAAGTTTGTTGTTACATACAGTATGCATCCGTACATTCAGCGAGCCTGTGTGATTTTTCTTTTCCTTTTAAAGAGACTGGTGATTAGCTGGCAAGTTCTCTAGCATTCATTTACATTTACAGCAGACTCCCTTTTCCAGAGCAACTTACATTTATCTCATTTATCCACTGAGCAGTTAAGCGATAAGGGTCTGGCTCAGGGGTACCGGCAAGGGCAGCATGGTGATGCTGGGAATCGAACCCACGATTTACCTTTCAGCCGTCTATTACCTTAACCACTCAACTTTCCACCGCTTTCACTCATTGATTGAGGTATGCAATAATTTAGAGGCACCAATGTGGAGTATGGTGTTGCGAGATCACCAGACTGTTCTTATAGCAGCACACTTTTATTTCATTATTGTTATTTGGCTAGAAAAACGGCTAAAAGTGTCTTCCCCACACATCACCAATGTTCTGTTTTTTAGTGGCCAGTGTGCAGTAGCAGGAGGGACAGAGTGGTTGAAGATTTGGAGATTATTTATGGGTGTGATAAAGCACACCATCTGGACCCGTTGTTGGGGGGTGTGACGCTCGCAGTGATGCCGCAGCTCCTTCGATTACGATACAGCTGAGAGATGAAGCAGCCCTGTCTTAAATGAAAGGTCAGCTTGAACGAAGTGAGGGAGGATGAAGGGGCCGCTAACTCATTTCCCGCATCCTCGGGAAGATAAACGCCTATAAACACCTACGAGCTCAGACTTTATGCAGTTTCTATAATGGCACGCGTGACATCAGGTTAATAAACAGCTTATGAAATGGAGAATTCAGGAATATGCGCATGCGACAAATTTACCTATAAGCGAATTAAAGATCTGCCGCATGCATAACAATAAATTTGTATCAAGTGGTTGATGTGTATAGATCATCATTAAAATACCATCAGGTAAATATAATATTGTTATCATGTTTGGGTGTGATTGTTCTGAGTGTTTAGGTAGGTGGCACGTGTTAAAGTAACATCCACAAGAATGCCAGGACCCAAAGTTTACCTGCAGCACATCACCCAGTCTTTTTCCCATAGTGCAACTTTATTCATTCGTTTGATGGATTGGGCTGGCCATTATTCCTCACGCACATAAAGTAGCCTTCAGCACCCATGACTCATCACCGGATCATGCGTTGGAACATTTTGCGCAGCCGGAACCCTCCACAAACCTGCACTTTTGGTCCCAGCTTCGTACGATGTTACGGTTCATATTTTTGGGTGTAAATCGGACTGTATACTATACAGTGTATGACCACTATCTCACCTGTGTTGTGTTCATCTGCATTTTATGTGTTGAGTTTGTGGTCTTTTAACGCCTGGCCAGGGACAAAAAATGGTCTTCAGATTTAAAAAAAATTGCTTAATTAATGTTGGTATTTCAAACTAAAGTGATTCGCACACAACTAAATATCAGCATACGTTCATCAGTTATCAGTTACATTTTAGCTAACAAATGTTCTGTTGAAGGCATCTCATATGCCAAGCAGAAGTAAAGGATGTTTAATGCTTAAACAATTTAAGTCTCTTTATTCTTTCTAATGCAAATTTCATGTTAGAGACTCTATTTATAAGGTATCATGGGTAATGAGTTATACCAAAACTTTTGGTTGAGTGTCAGGCTTTTCTGCTAGTGTTCTCATCTCGGGGACATTTCTCAACCTTTTTTGAGAAATTTTATGAAATGTCCCTACTCCATCACAGTAGGGATGTGCTTCATGTTCATTATGACCCCGCCATTATAAAAGGGCTGCCAGAGCATGCGCTAAACACCGGACAGGTAGACAGTACAGATGGATTGGGCTAAAATCGTGTTGGAATGTCTACACAGTTGCGAAAACTCATCCAAAAACTATCATGCACATAATCTACGACTACCAGAATAATAACCGACTACACAGGGCTTTCATTTAATTAAAGAGGACAATCACAAGCATAATAGAGCACAGGGATCTTAAACGTTATGCATCCAGGGGCCCTTTTTTTAAATGAAATTAATCAAATATACAATCATCTTTTGGCTATTTATTGGGTTAGGGTTAGTTCCTTGTTATTCTTGGACCTTTGCAAGTTAATTTTGCAATAACACCCAATTCATCAGATAAATGGACTAATAACTGCAAGGACATACATTTCAAGTATTTCTGGCTTTAGATCTGAAGGTTTTTAAGAAACTGCGAAGCATGAAGCCTGAAACTGTAGATGTGTCCAAACCTTTGACATGTTTCATTTTTATGTTATCTCTGATTCTTACTCACTTCACAAAATGGACAAATCACAAACACCTCTATAAATTGTATAATGAGCTTCTAGTACTGTTAAAAGGATGAAGCTTAGGCATCTTGATGTCTTCCACTAATCTTTTAAAACATAAATCCGTCCACAGTAATTGACAGACCAACTGGATTATAGAACTGGCTTGGCTACACTATTGTGAGCAGCTGAGTGACATTCAAGGCAAAAATACTTGTCCAGGCCCAGTTCAGGCTTAGCCAGTTGCTTTGGCTGTGTTCACAATGCACATGCAATGTAAAACATGCTGCAATCCAGACTCGTATTCCTCTCGGTTCACGAGACATCACAAATGGCTCGGTAGGAACAGATGAGCTGTTATGATAAAGTACAGGCCCTAGTGGTGGGGCTCTTATTTTCCCAGGTTACCCAACGTAAACAATCTTCATTATGTGGTAAATTACCTCAGCTATTAATAGTTAACGGACCGTTTATGGATGGCTAGGTGCTAGCTGTGCTGGCTGAGATAGTGAAAATCTCTCAGTGTTAATTTCCCAAATTATCAATGAGATGCAAAGACAAAAACACTTTAGATTTCTGACCACAATCTGACTGGTAACACATATTAAACCACAATGTGTGTGTTGATACAAATGAGAGTAAATTTAGCCTAGTGCACATCTATACATAGCAGTACTGGGATGTCCATTGCATACTGTTCTGTCTGTCCATCTGCGAGACAGTGATGGGATGTGGTGTGTAGGCATTAGCTTTTTCTACAGATCGTGTCAATTCGAAGGGCGTTGTGAGCGGCTGAGGCTGAATTTCCTTGTTTGGATGTGTCGGTGTGGTTGTGCTTGTGTGGGTTCTTCTACACTCACCAGTACTCTGCCTGTGAGGGTCTGCGCTGAGATCATGACCCCAGCCCAGTCTTTTACCGAGGTCATCCAGCCCACCTCGCTCGCTGGAACATCATCCTTCTCATCCTGGCTCTTCAGTGGCCCATCTGCCTGCGCAGTACTCACTTTCTGGGACTCCTGCCACAAACAAACATTCAAACACAACAGCCAAAGTGGTCAGCACAAAGAATACAATCTGTTTTATAACGCATGCTTCTTCTTTATACTTGGCTTGGTGCAGTAAATAATAGTTGAAATGCAGGAGAGGGTTAGATGAAGAGAAACGTTTCCTGCCTGCCTTCATTACTATCGTTCATATAACATAACATTTCTGTAATAGGCAAGTGGAGCTGCAACTATCAGTCAACATCAACTGAACAACATGAGCTTTTATAGCTGATGCGTCATGTAGCCAACAGCAAAAATGAATTGCAATAGAAGATCATATTTATCTTTATGTGTGGGTGAAATATGATACTGTAAGAAGAATTATGGAACAGTAGCACGGGACCTCTGGCTGCCTTTCCCCATATAGTGCTGCGTACACTATGCTTACACACAGGGTTGGTGTTCTTTTAAAATGAACACAGAAACCAGACTGAATGATGTCTATTCAATCATAAATATTCCATTTATAGAACATACTTTTATAGCATTTGGCAGACACCCTCATCCAAAGCAACTTCCTGTTTTTTTCTATCTCAGTTGTACTAGAGAAATGGGTATATCAAGCAGAAATATTATCCCCCGATTGCCGGGTATTATTCGATTCAACATTAAACAAGACCATTTACGCTTTCAATCTGAATGGTAAACGGTTTAATTCAATAGAGAAATGAATTGAACTGTGCTAAAACATTAATATCAGCAACATAACCGAATAGCGTCCCAAGTTTCCGTAACCGTTATTTACCACACAATTCCACAATGTGGGTGTGAGATAAACGGTGAAATAAAAGTGTGAGATTTAGGTGCGTTACTGGTGGCGCCACCGTCTGGTTATAAAAACCCGTCGCCGACGCATCAGCACCGAAACCATGGGAATATTTTATTTAGTTCACTCCACCTATTCGATAAACTATAATTAAATCAAGTAATCAAATATTCGATAACCATAAGCCAAGTAATTAAGAGTAAAGGGCCATGCTCAGGGGCCCAGCGGTGTCCGCTTGATGGCACTGGGATCTGAACCCACAATCTTCCTGTAACCAGCCATAACATCTTAAACACAGAGCTACTACTTGCATGTTTGCTTGGAATAAATTTCTCAAACAAGGAAGCATCATTGTTTTAGTCCTTTCATACTACAGCAACTTGCCAATGATAATGCATTAGATTTAGAGTTATATTTCATGTTGTAGAATGTCCAAAATACAATAATATCTCTTAGCATTACAGCAGCTAAAACAGACACACCTATCTTAAAACATCATATTTCATCCCATCAATAAGGACGGAAGCAATATGCTGCTTTAAAAAAACACCCTTCTAACTTCATGGCCATGACTCACACTGAAGTTTATTATACACAACATATAGGATGTGTCTCCATTGTGGAGAGGCGGTGTGTGTAGGCAAATAGTGCACTGCTCTGATTCACAGGCTTAGGAAGTCATTGCAGCATATTGGGCTTACATCAGCAGGGTACACAAAAACTCCCAGTCAGGTAGGAGGACAGAAACACAGCCTTCATGTACGCTGTTTGTAAGTCTACAATATCTGTAGTTCATTATGCTTTTTAACTGACAGGAAACGGTGTACTATACACAGCTACGGATAGCAGACAAGCGCACAGGTTGCGCTACAGTCAAATGCAAATAGCACAATAGTCAAAAATGACAATTAAAAAAAAAAAAAAGGGCCAAAACTAATCAAATAAGCACAGTGAAACTGTGTTACTGTCTGCTTACTTGCAGTAGCAAACTTAATTATATTTAGAGTCACGGACAAAAAATAAATACAACTCAAGTCATTTTCAAAAAGGAAAATAAAAATCACACTTCCACCATAAAATATATCAGTTCCCGATACTTAGCCTGGAACATCAGTACATTATGATATTTACACAAATGTCACAAAAACATTACATCACCCTGCCACAACGAATGGGATTCCTAAAGTTTGACTGTATAGTCACGCGTATAAATTCCGTGTCGGATTCAACTGGGTGTGCATCTGGACTGGAAAGCAAAGCAGATGTGTGGAGGTGACCAGAAGTGTCGAGGATGGTTTTTACACCCTGGTGCTGATGGCGCGTAGAAACGGAACGTAAACCGGCTTCTTTGTTTAAGAATCAAACTTTAGGAAATGTGGTTTAAATAAGAATTGGGCTTGAAAAATGTGATTAGTTAAACTGATAAGTACATGGTAAAATCAACTGTTTAGGGGCTCCTTTGGCAATTAGCGAAAGTGGGATTTGAACAAGTCTTGGACACACCTCAGTGGCATGTATGTCGTGGAGCTGGACTTGACGTCATTAGCCATGTTAACTTTTTACGACATTTAACACCTCTATTGTCCGTTATAGGATTCTGTTGTTAGATTGGTTCCCACAAAACTGCTATTGAAAGCTACCAGTGGAAAAAAAAGATTCCGAGAAGAATCTTGCTGCAAATCTTATTAGTTGTTAACTGATTTGTCACCGATTTGTTTCTTGACATGGAAAAATAATTACAGACTGTGTGGCAGCTCCAACTATCCCCTGCACATATCGAAACACAAACCCTGACCCAGCAAATGGGCAGACACGCGATCTGGCGCATGGAGACTTTCTGCTGAAACTGGATTATATTCTGTAACGATGTGCCAAGCAGGCAGCTGGTGTACTGTTAATTAGTAACGTCAAAACAGTGTTATCAAGCTAGAAGTAAAAGGTCTGCTTAGGTTGGATACTGTTTCTTTAGCATGTTCAATAAACCAACCCTCTCATTACAGTCAGATGATCCAGATTAAACCATAGCTCTAAACACCTGCGATCCGGTCACACGCACAACAGTATTCATTTAAAGAAGATGTAACACGAGTACTAAGTAGTTCTGGTAATATCTAAAAATAATTATAATTATGTCCTTTTGTGGAAATATACAAGCAATCACACACACACACACACACACCAGACACACACCGTTCTGACATGTAGGGTTGTTTCTATAACCTGTTTTTCTTTCATCATTTCCTAGGTTGTCTATTTTTTTCCCCAACATTTAAAAAGGTTATAAGCATTACTGTCTGCTCCAGAATTATTGGCACCCTTTTTAAGCAGACTGAGTCAAATGACTGTTGACTAACAAACATTACAACCTTAAAATCATTTTCTTCAAGTGTGTAAAGCACAACTGAAAGGATTTTTACACCGAAAATCACACACCCTGTATTCTGCCTCCTCAACTCACAGCTTGTTTTCACAGAGATTGATTGCTGGCAGTTAATATTCAGAAAACGGACCGTCTCATTAATATTCATTAGCTTTCTAATAGCTTGCCTTCTCGGGGAAGGGAGAGGTAGTTGACATTAACTCCCGGTTAACTCGGCTAACTTCTCCAGCAGGCTATGTAATTACCGCTATGTGAATTTTCCACGCGCAGTCGAGCGTGAATAAAGCGGATTTAATTTGACAAACTTATGAGAAAACGTAAACGCTGGAGCCGTATACATCCCAGGCTATGAGTGTAGACGTCTGGAATTTTTCATGTGTTCTTCAAAAATAAAACCCTTCCTGAAAACCCCAATGAATAATAGAAACATGTCCACGTAATGTAAACAAGCAGAAACTCTTTGGGCTTTTATGAGCTAATTGAATCTGCTTCAAACAGGTCATTGTGCTGTTTCTCCTGTTTGAGAATGATTTGAGCGCTGCCTCATGGGAAGAGCTACAAGCACAATTTCCGTCAGCCACTGTTACTACTGCATTACGTATTGGCACGGTATAGATAGATGTGGATGGGCTGCTGTGTGGCTGAATCGATAAATAATTTACAACGTCTTACGTCGGCGGCTGGGCCGAGCCAGCACAATACACCCGACAGACGATTTCTACTTGCTCCGAGCAGCTTGCAGCAAAGGGCTCAGGAGCTGCATGCCATGGGATACTCCATCTGCTATTTTTGGTGTGTGTGATGTCAAAGCCTTTAACCGCACTCTGGCCCTTTTCACTATCCAAACAGACAAAGGTCCCAGGGGGGCTTCATTAATGAATGGCGAGAAGCAAGACTGGCCTTATGGGGTTTCTTTATCTATCAAAAGGTGCATGTTCTTCACCATGTAGCATTTTTAAATTCATAGATGACATTGCAAGCTTTATCTTTTTAACCCTTTCACGGACTGATTTCTTTCCAAATCTTTCCCTGTACTTTGTGACAACACGACCGGAGGTACAGTGTTTCCGAGTCAGTACCCGTGCAGCACTCTGCGAAGCAGCGCTTCATGTCCTCCCCTGTCCAAGAATGAGTCTGTCGCACCCTCTTCAGATTTGTAGCCAAGGACTAGAACAGGGGGCATCCAGGATCGCATCCAACCTGCGATACCGACTGCTACACTAATAACAAGGACAAGCCAACAGCTAGAAAAGGACACGCATAAATATGAGTAGTAATAACAGTAACACACAATCTTTACAGAATGTGTTTGCGTTGAAGAATGCAGGCAGGAGCTCCACTAATAAGGAATGGCGGAGGACAGGTCACGTAGCCCAGACTGCTTGAACACGACACGGCTTCAGCACAGCTGTTCCGACCACTTCCATTTGCATCCACACCGAGCTCTATTTTTAACCTCTCAGGGAGCCAAAATAATCGAACAAGATCTGCACCATCCTGCTTTTTAACAAATCCTACAGGAGTTATTGGTAATCCCACTCTGACATTTTAAATGCATCTTGTTCATCAGAAGTGCTTTTTTTTTACTATGTATATAGCCCAGTGTCAAACTGAACCTCAAACAGACACGGGCTTAAGATCTAAAGACAACTCAAGGCCATTATTTAAAAGCACCCAGGTACACAGAACTGCCTGGAGGTTGCCATGCCTGCTCATGCTGATGCTTATTCATTATCCCATTCCATTTCTTCAGCAATAGAACAGCACAGATACCATTCAATCATTAAAGCCAGCGTGCTAGAATTCATTACTAGTGGGAGTTTTTATGTTGATCTCTGTTACCCAACAAACTGCAGCCCCTCTGCAACGCTTCAACATCATCCAGCATTTTAAAAAAGCTGAAAGAGAAGATAAAGACCTTCAGTCAGCAGGTCAAAATCGACCAGGGAGAGGACTTTTTGTTCTGGACCATCAGCTGCCATGATGAAATAATTCCTCGAGTAGCTCAAGTAACTAGAACACAAAAAAATCATCGAGTTAAATAGCTTTGTTTAGTTCATTTAACTACATGCGGAGCACCGTGTTTCCACACGGACCACTATTATTGACGCAACCCACTAAGCTCGTGGCAAGACTTTGTGCTACAGAGAAAATTCTCCATACAGTGTGTTTACTGTAAGATAGAACTGGCGAACCACAACAGTACGAATTCGACGCTTCAACTTCACCCAAAAAACACCTGTTCCACACATCAGGTCCCCCAAGTGGAGTTGACAAAAGCTAACCTTTGCATTCACATTTAGCCTAAATCAATATGATTGCTAGTTAAAACGAAGCCTGTAAAATGTATTCTGATTGTGGCTATTTGTAGTGACTATTGACGGCCGTAATTCAATATGGGCTAGTTATTATGTCTTTAATTAGCTAAGATTAGTGAAAGCCTAAGTGGCATTTATATCTATGTCTTGCGCGCACACACACACACATGCACACACCTATTTTTCTCAGCGATGCTTTGTATGCAGCTTTCAATTGAGTGAACAATTAAATGCACTAAATGAGTTTAGTTTTTACAGATGTTAATTTATGGAATATCGGCAAGAAAAATGTAAATTTTTCTAAAAAAAAAACGTTGGTCATTTTAAGAGATACATCTAATTTGCTCTTCTATATTTAGCATTGCTCTTTAATAAAGAAACAGTATGACAGTATGAAAACTAGTTTCCTAGACAGGTATTCTCTACAGACAGCATATTTACAACATAAAGCTAAAGCCAAGGTATCTTTATTACGATATCTTAACTGTGGATTAGAAAGAGAAAGAGCCGGCCATATTAATATCCCTTGCACATGGATGAAGAACACTAGGCTTTTGTTTTTCTTCACTTATCACCAACGCCTGATGTGTTTACTTTGGAAGGGTTAGAATACAGTATGTTCATCCACAATGGTAGCAGGCAAGTGATTAGGACAGGAGATTGGTACTGAGAATTCACAAGAGAAAACTGGCAGATCTGTAGCTCAGTGCCATTCTTTAACATTCAAAAAGCATGTCGAATGATGCCAGTACGTAATGTGCATAGCACATAGAAGCTGCAGATGTCTCGACCTAATTCATAACACTGCAGCCGTTAAGAGATTTTCAGGCTCGGTGCTCTCAAACCAAACACCCTCACTCAGATAGCTGGTGTAGCTTGACAAGGTCAGAAGATAAACATCTGCCCCCAGTGCTTTCATAATCCTAATGCCTTCTGATGATGAGCAGAACGGAGTCGTTAAAAAGTCTGGCCCTGGCCTACATTAACTCCATATAGTAAAACATAGCATGAATATAGTATATTATTGATGTATCAGAGAAGATAAAGGTTTGAAGTTATGTTAAATAGCTCCTAGGCATGATTAAAAATGAAAAAGGCAATAAAATGTTTACAACGGGGTTGCACTATAGCCAACCTGGTAGTCTATAGTCCTCAAGTTAATCCTGAGCTCATGTTACCGTCTGTGAGATGGGTTGTATGTTCCTCCTAAGTTTGCTTGTGTTTCCTCTGGGTTCACCAGTTCCTCCCACAGTCTCCAAACCACGTAGGTAGGAGGAATTGCTAAGCTAAACTGCCTGTAGGTGTGAATGAGTGTATGAAAGTGTGTGCATGGTCCATGATCAATGCGATCATGTCCAGGGTGAACACCCACATGCTGTGAGTGACAGTTTCTGTGGACGACAACAACATGAGAAAGAATCTGAGAATACGTAACACATAAAAAGGTGAAGCAAATAGGCTCCATCAGCATATGGACCTGTCGGGTTCCACTTTAATTTCAATTCAATTCAATTTTATTTATAGAGCGCTTTTAACAATACACATTGTCTCAAAGCAGCTTTACAGAAAAAT
>JAOUQX010000033.1:9078332-9104076 GCA_028566295.1 Liobagrus marginatus
ATGTAATGTAACAACAATATGTGTAATACTTTAAATAGAATTTATAAAGTACAATAAATCAAAGTAAAATAGTAATTTAATAATTCTTTAAAATGTGTTAAATATCACTTACACACTACAGCGTAATTCTGATTTATATCACAAAGCAGGGTTTAATTGCTTGCTTTTTAAGTTAACAACAAAGAGTTAAAAACGACTATGTAAAGATTTGTTAAGAAACAATGTAAGTTAATATCCGAGAGTTTTTTTTTTTTTTTTTTTTTAGAGTTTAATGAGAGCCACATAATCTGCGAAGAAATATAAGCAGTGCATATATGAGCAATGTATCTGGCCTCATTGTTGCTGTATGTAGTAGAGTGGTTTAGTGGTCTGTGGTCTAGTGGACTGCTGACAAGCTTGAGGAGACAGAAATGGGTCAAAAAGGGATTTAGCATTAGTCAAATAAATCCTGGCCTATAGGATTAAGCAAAGCTGTTGCTGCTTGTTTGATGTGTTTACCTGATGAACCAATGGAGAACTGAAGCCTAGTGAAACATTTTCCTTTGACCTCTAGTTATCTATTCGTTTGATTGTTTTTTAAGTCCAAAAAACAACAGCTAAAAAATGTGTCTGTTTCGTCATTCCATTTTTAATAAATGTAAACTTCCGTTTCAGTTCATCAAGATTGAAATGGCAACAGAAACACAGCGGTCTGCTTAATTCATAGCTCATGTACGTATCTGAAAAATTAAAGCACAGGTAATAGAATATTATTATTCTGTACCACCTAAAATTACAATGAAACACATTCTGTGACCGGCATAAACTCAAACAAATAGCATGTGCGATATCAATTTCAGTGCAAAAGTGCTCAGTAAATATTGCTACTTAAGATATTCACAGAAGATCTTCAAAAACCTTTCGGGCGTGTATTGAAATTTCTTTTTCATTTTACTGTATTGCAGTCACGACCTCTCAAATATTTAAAGAAGCGATCACTATTTCCTGAATATACACAGATGAATGCAGAAACAAATCAGGACTGCTGTCTGTAACAATGTAGTCTAATAATAGTAACGTAATCACACCCTGTTTAGACATTACTAAAATCACAGGATGAAGTAGATCTGAAACTACAGTGTACCAACAATAATTTTTAAGATTTTAAATTCTATCGAGGTTTTTAGTTTTATTTAGGATTTTGTGTTTGTAGCTAAAGAGTTCATTGAAATAACCCAATATTGGGATGAGATTGGAATTCGCTGAATTGTTCACTGGTTGTTGCTTATTAAACTGCAGCTGCTTCACTGTCGGCTAAGCTGAATGAATTGCTAACATTCTTATCTGTTTGTCTGCTCAGAGCCGGTCAATCTGAAGTGTGCAGTGCCCAGATCATCAAGAAGTATGAATATGAATGAGAAAGAGGCTGCTTTGTGGTCCGAAGGAGGGCTAAATGTCACCCTCACCATCCGCCTACTAATGCATGGCAAGGTGGGGCTTGCAAACTCATGTATTATAAATGTTTCCGAGCTATTTTAGCTCATAATAATTTCTCTCTAAAGGTAGAAAGCGCCGCGGGTTATATTATAATAATTCATTACCTGAGTCTGTGCCATAGAGACATTTACGTTATCAGTATCACATACATGTCCTATTGTCAATAAGGAGTCAATACATGACTAACGAATTGCACGGAATCTTTTATTTTTATGGACTGCTCAGAATCTACTGGGTATAAATCTGTTTAGATTGAACATATAGACTGATTTAGACTGTGTATCACCTGTAACAACACAATCTGCTGTCCCCCACATGAGGATGGGTTTCCCCTTGAGTCTGGTTCTGCTTGAGTTCTTCCTAGCATCACATTAGGGAGTTTTCATTGCCATCGTCGCCTCAGGCTTACTCATTGGGATACATTTCATTTCACAATTTTTGCGATGTGCACTATCAATCATATTCATTCAATTTGATTGGTTATAGTGAACTCAGATTTGTGGAATTATTTTGCAGGAGGTTGGCAGTATCATCGGGAAGGTAAATATTCGAATTCAACAATTTAATCTACTATTTAATTGACTATTGATTAAACTTGTGGTTTTTACTTTTTAAATAATACCACCTTCTCTTTCTCAGAAAGGTGAAACTGTGAAGAAAATGAGAGAAGAGGTCAGTCCTAGTAAAAAAAAATACTCATTGTAGGACTACAAAGCACCTGATCAAGACTTAACACTAATAAAGAATAAATTAACACTTAACACTAATAAAGAATAAAGATGCTTGATGTTCTCCCCGTGCTTCCGTGGGTTTTCCCCGGGTATTCCGGTTTCCTCCTGCCTCCAAACACATGTGATTGGGCATCGGTGAATTGGCTACTCTAAACTGTCCATAGGAGTGAATGTGTGTGTGAATGGTTGTCTGTCTCTAAGTGTTAGCTCTGTGATTAACTGCTGATTGTACAGCATGTACCCCACCTCACCCCCTAAGTTAGCTGGGCTAGACGCCAGCACCCCCACGATCCTGAACAGGATAAACGCTAATAATGATATGAATGAATGAATAATATGCTTGTGTTTGCCTTATACAGTGTGTAGGGACCGTGCAAAGAAACAAACTCTATAAAGCATAAATTAGCACTGGAATAAGGTCAATAACTTGTGCATGCTGTTTTCTTTTCGATCAGAGTGGCGCGCGTATTAATATATCCGATGGCTCCAGCACAGAACGAATTGTCACCATCACTGGTGGTTCTGAGGTCATCTTCAAAGCTTTTTCCATGATTGCAGAGAAGTTTGAGGAGGTGTGGCACATTATACTGAAGAGAAAATGATAATATGGAATTAACATAATTCTGATGCAATGTACCATTAACTACTGAAAGCATTGAAACTTTATTTGAAAGTAGAATTTACTACAGCTTTAATAAAGGACATTATATGTTAAATTTGATGACTGTTGATATACTATGAAATACATTTAATGCTGGTTTAAATGGGTTTAGAATGTAATCCGAATGTCTTTATCTTTCACTCCATGTAACTTCCCTGCCAATATAAAATTCTACAGTTTTCATTAGCTATCATCTGTAGAGCATAGATGTCATCATACTCTGCAAGGTTAAAGAAATGACTTTTAATGAAGTGGCTTTGACATGATAAAGTCTCTATTGCAGGATATACTGGCCTGCATGGTGAACAGCACAGTGTCAAGCAGACCTCCTGTCACGCTGCGCCTTGTGTTCCCTGCCAGTCAGTGCGGCTCGCTTATCGGCAAAGGAGGATCTAAAATCAAAGAGATCAGAGAGGTAGATAAACTATTTCATCGGATCCCAAACAAATGACACAAAATTAGTTATAAAGGAGTCCGGAATGTTGATGGCATGCTCATTGTGTTTGTTGGTATTCTTTGTTCACATGGCCAGCAGGAACACGTTCCATAAAAGTGATTAATTGCTCTCATCAAAATTGAGCATTTGTGTTTGTGAGCTCGGGGCAGCGCCGTTAAGTCTACAGATATACACAGTGCCCTTTTTGGCTTCAATTTCAAACAGAAAATATATCTTTGGTTTTTTTTTTGTTGTTTTTTTTTTTCCAATTATTAGTTCTCTTTCTGACTAGGAAGCAATTCAGAAGTAGTGGTAACCTCTAAAGCAGCATTACTTCCTTCAATGTATTAGCATTTGACAGGAGTACAGGGAACATTGTTGCAAGAATTGTGCTTCTGCACGTGGATTTCACTGGATAAATTTAGCTGTCCTCTCTATTTGGGGCTGAGGAGGGTGAACTGGTTGGTTGAATTCCCAGTAGCTTTGAATGTCTAGGACATGATGAGGCTCGAAAGCAAAAATAGACTCATATTTATATGAATTATCTAAATAGGTCGGCCTAAATAACAACACACACCGTAACAATGGCCGATCGAAACTTTTACCGAGCTGCTATACGAAATGTCTGTCTGTTGTGTGCCCATAAAGCAAAGCAAACCCCACCATCATATAACAGTGAGACTTTTTGCCAGGAACATTCTATTCGTTTTATTTTATTGGCCATCTCACATCTTTGGCTCGTGTGTTACATGTTTGCAAACACACTTGTGTGTGTTAGATCACAGGTGCACAATTGCAAGTAGCTGGAGATTTACTACCAGAGTCCACAGAGAGAGCAGTGACCATCTCCGGCACCCCCAGCGCCATCACGCAGTGTGTGAGACACATTTGTACCATCATGCTGGAGGTGCGTGTTTGTGAGTGTTTTTTTTTTTTTTTTTGACAAAATATTTTGACATGGAGAGAAATCAGTTAGCATTTCCATGTTATGTCCATGGAAGGTCCTCATAAGGATTGTATGGCAAACATTGTGTGAAATTGAATTGAATGACGACTGCTTAGAGATGATTTTCCTTACGTTTTTAAATGATCAAATGAAGGAAAATATCTATCATATTATTCACCTACATGCTTTGTATGAATTTGATTTCATTATGTTCAACACATGCTTTTTTTTTTAGGTTTCTGTCCTGCTTAATTTATCTGTTGGCACTTTTGGGGCTTTTCAGCACAGGAATGCATAGTGTGCACTCAGAAAATGTTTGCTTCTTGAATTTGTTAAATGATCCTTCTTTCTTTTGTGTGAAGTCACCTCCTAAAGGAGCAACAATTCCTTATCGGCCCAAGCCATCCTCTGGTTGCAATCCCACAGTTTTATCCCAAGCGCATACAACTCCTGTGAGTACTTTATCTATTTCCCAGATAATCTAAGCAGCAGTTATTACATTATGAATTCAGCATCAGTATAGCTTTAGTGGCTCAAGTTCAACATTAATGGCTGCATTGCTCCATTCTTAGCAGAGCTCCGAGTGTGGATATTTAGACTAATGGTTTTTTTTTAGAATCAGTGTGGCCAAATAAATCTTCCCCTCAGTTTTCACCAGTTAGAAAGCCAGCACAGTGATTAATAGTCTGGTCCAGGGTTCTAAGACATTCTAAAGCTTGCACTTGGTGGCATCACTGAATTCTGATCCAGAACTGTCTGTTTTGATCAGTGCACTACTTGAGCAGGGCTTTTGTGATTTTAAGGCCCTTTTCAATATTTAATTTTTGTCACAGCCAGTATGCAGCATTCTGTTCTTTTCTATTCTATTCATAAAACAAGAATGTGTATTCTTTTTCATTGTGTATGATTATACTATAGGCATATAATGATGATTTGACCTTCAATTTAGAAAAAGGCTGTGTCTTGTGTGTGAGGGGAATCATGGGTTTTTTTAATGGCAGGTTTAAAAGTTGAACCTGCCAATCTGATTAAACATGTTAGAGCCCTGTAGACGTTTAATCTTTTTAAACCTTCAACACGTTTCCTCTGGAAACATTCAAATGCAGCAGGCATCAGAATATGATAACGGTTGTATGAGTAAGCCCAGGTGGTTGTTGGACATATTCATAGAGTGACCCCTTGTGGTTAATACTCTGAGAATCTAGTCGCTTACATTGTTCATGTTTTCAACACCGTCAAAGACACATGACTGAATTTTTATTTACATATAAGGTGGTTATTCATTAATCCCAAAAAGCCTGATATTTTCTTCTTCCTTTTGTGTAGACTTTTGCTGTTCCAGCACAGTACACCATTCCTCCCCATGATGTGAGTGCCAATACTGCTGTCTTATCAGAGATGTTGATCAGAGATCTCTCCCCTAACAGTCATCGCTACACTTTCCCCAGCCACCTTCTGCCCTTTCTACACCGCTACACCTTTACCAGTGTCCTACATTAAACATCTGAATAGCCTTTTCCTTAAAATACTCACACAGGGGCCAGTACTAATACCGCTGTTCCTCTGAATGCACAAATGTGTTAAAGCTCTGATTTCTTATGCAGGACCTTACATTCGTGTGATTAATGCCTGGTGATACTGACATTTTTTCCACCAACGTTGTTTTCATATCCTTAAGTTGCCACAAAAAATGTGTTGATAGAATAGAATCAGATGTGAAAATAATCATGCTGATGGGTTATTTCGGGTTAAGTTTTAACAAGTCTTAGCAAGAGTTCTAATTATGTGCATGAATCTTGGGTGTGTATTGTCTGTAGATGTGTTTTCCTCTGCAATAATTCGGTTTGATTGGCTAGATCTAATCTCCCTTCCTGCCCTGCAGTTGACCAAGTTTCACCAGTTGGCTATGCAGCATATCCCTTTTACCTCCCTTGGGCAGAGCAACCCTACCTTCCTTGGTACGTACCCAATGATCCCTGGGAAAATCGTTTGTTCCCTTTGTTTGTTCACTCTGTCCATTGGTTTACATCTTTGCCTTGTTGGTTTTTCTTTGTTTATGCACTCCCTCTCTTTTTTATCCTTCCCTCTCATTTTCTTTCTCTCTCTCTCTTGTTCTTCATGCATGTGTTATTACTTACTATCAATCAGGCCAAGTATTACTTACTTATGCCATTTAAAAACCATCAAAATCATGAGCTCTTTCCTTAGCCTAAACCATTTCTTATGACTCAGGAGACTTTTTGCTCATTGTCACATTATGCACGCTTTAAAACAGGGTCGGAGATTTCAAAGAGATTTTGTTCAAAAACATTTTTTGTTGGGCAGCACGGTGGCAGAGTGATTAGCACTCCTGCCTGCACCGAAGACAAGTGTTTTCCCTGGGTACTCTGGTTTCCTCCCAACTCCAAACACGTGATTGGGCATAGGTGAATTGGCTACTCTAAATTGTTCACAGGAGTGAACGTGTGTGTGAATGGTTGACTGTCTCTAAGTGTTAGCCCTCTAGTGCGATTAACTGCTGGTTGTCCAGGGTGTACCCCGCCTCACACACTAAGTTAGGTGCGATAGACTCCAGCGCCCCCAGTGTATGCAATAACTGTTAGACAATGCATGAATAAATGATAAATGAACATTTTTTGTTATGCTGGTTGAAAGTCTCTTCATATCTCGGGAGCAATTTTTTGATGTGGTTTAAATGTTGTTATATGTATTTATATCATTGTAGAAGGCGTAGGATCCAAAACAATTCGTCCGATCAAAACATTCGGTCCAAACATTACAATAGGCTGTATTGTACTTGCCTGTTACACATATGTATTAGCAGACCTCTGCTCACCCTGCTCAAGCAGACAACCACGTCATCAACGCATTCCCGCTATAAACTTGCTGCAAGAAATTACTTTTTTTAAAAGTGTAGTACGTTATAATTATTGTGTATTCTGTGCTTTGTACTGTAATATGTATTCACAGCTGAATTAGACATGAGGTAATCTGATTCTCTCTTGTCTTTTCATTTGAGCCTCTGCTCTGCCTGAGCACGCGTTCATGTGTTTTAAAGGACACGCACATGACTTCGGAAAGTTATTATGCAGGGAGGCAGGTCTTTGGATTTCAAAGCTAACTTGCTATTGTTAGCCTCACCGAAATCTCCTATCCCACCTTTAAAGCATTGTGGGGGCTTCGAGATGTGTCTGTGTGATCCGGTCTGCTCATATGCAACACCCCACTCCTGACCAGATCCATCTAACAGAATACCAGTCACCTCAAGCCCTACACACATATTCTGCAGCAGCCATACAAACAGCAGCATGCCAACTATGATTACTGCTGTAATAAAAATACACTATTCTACAAGAGACCCTCTCTGGGCAGACGTTTAATTAAATAAGATAATTTATTCAGTGCAGTAGAAATATAATTAGAATTATTTCATGTGTCTGCCACTGTGTACTTGCAAAGCCCTACTGCTTGCTTCATTATGTAAATTAGTGTTATTGATTCAGATCGTTTGACTTAGCTTGGTTTTGACATATGGCATCTGTTAGTTTTAACAATGGAGCATTAATGTAGACTATATTTACTGTATATTTATGCACCTCATATGGTTATGTGAAATGTTTTATGAGTTTTGTTGCTGTCTATTTTCTAAATAGGTCTGGATATGTCAGTTTCACCAAGTTCTTATGAGCTGAGCATACCTAATGAGGTAAGTCTTTTTGATAGCACGATTACATCGTGCATGAAATGCATGCATTAGCCTTTAAATTTGCCTGAGGCGTAATGTGACTGATTGTTAGCATTTATGACAGGTCACATTTCAGTAATGACCTTAGTGACTCATAAGACCCCGCTGTGAGGCCAGTGGAGGTACAGAAGATGTTCAAGCTTCTGCCGTTGTCCCCCTTTTTACAGCTGCTGTCACCAGCGTGACGTTAATCTGTCCCCGTGCCAAAATACAGGGTCACTGATTAATAAAGCATTCGTATTTAATTAAACTGGCCAAGATGGTTAAATCGTTTCTAATTTTTTCCAATACCAATACCCTCACAGTAATTACAGTGAACATTTGAATCCTTTGATTTAAAGCACTAAATTAATGTAATAATAAAGGAATTAATAATGGTATTATTACTATTATTACTTTCAGAGGCTCTCAGTAAATCATGCCATGTGTCACTAACCCATGTCTCTTCTCAGCTCATAGGCTGCATTATTGGCAGACAAGGCAGCAAGATCAATGAAATTCGACAGATGTCTGGAGCCCAAATTAAGATAGCCAGTGCCACAGATGGTTCAGCAGTACGTCATGTCACCATTACTGGCTCTCCAGCCAACATCTGCCTGGCTCATTACCTCATCAGTAGCAGGTAAGAGGACTTCTGACCGCCACAACACAAGCGCTCTGGATTTTAAAGATGTAACATTTTAGTACATTAATTTAATCTTAAATACCATTATAATGAAATATTTTATGCTTCATCCTTTTCTTTAATCCCACCTACTGTATGTTGGCACCCCTCAGCTTTATTAATACTTATCAAAGCATGTGAAATTCTAGTTGTTGTTTCATTTTGTAACACAAAACATTCCTATGTTGATTTTTTCTTTTATTTCCTGTTTCTCCTGCTTTCCACGTTACCGTTTACCCTCTTTTGTTTCTACTCTAACTATTAACATTGTCCTTCCTCCTATTTTCCCTCCCTGCTCCCTGGTTGCGGAATGTGTTTGTGCTTTCAGTTTGGAGTTGGCCAAACTCAGCATCCAGGCAGCCTCCTCTTCCACCAACGATACTGTTGACCTCGGCCTGAGTTTCTCCCAGTCTGCTTCTCCTGCCTCTGCATCTGCAGCCATGCTGGCTACTCCCCCAGCCATTAACATACACTCACCTTCGTCCATGCCCTCCATCCCAACTAGCCACTATGCTTTTCCATTCTCCAGCCTGCTTGGCATGAAAACTGTGCCTCTGCTGGCTGTGCACACTGCAGCCTCACCGGGCCTCGCTCACTACACCACGAAAATCCCTGCCTCATCCACCATCAAAAAATTAGAGCGTCAGCGGTTTGGCCCCTACTGAAAACTGCCGGCAAGATTTTATTTACATTTTCTGTTTTCTTTTTTGTAGGGCATCTTCAGTAGCTGTGAAGATTTTGTATATCTCTGTACAATATTTCATGCAAACGAACAGGAAAAATCCATTTGACATCATCCTACATTCTACAAACAGAAATTATTCTTATTATGATGATATCAAGCCATTAACCTTTTAATAACCGCAACTAATTTGATCAGACACAGAATGCCCATTTTGAAACCTTGCTCAAACTTATTAGTTTAAGCCTATTCGTCTTATTAACTTATTACATGCATATACATACATATTTAGTATTTTTAAACAAAAAATTGTAACTTACTTTCAAATAGTCTAAAATCTCATTCAATCTCTTTTAAATCTCTTTTACTGAATATATCATCTGTACTAGTAAAGCACTAATTGATTTAAAAAATCCATTTATAAGTCCCATATAACAAATAATTATGCAGAATATCCCTGATTTAATGACATGAGGAAATAAGCTGCATGCATGTAAATGTATTATTGGTATTTGTGATTTGATTGTTCATTTTTTTGATGTTGATTCTAGTTAACTGTAACTATGGACGAGATTAATTTGTCCATAAGACTGCAATGGACCGATTGTCATATGCATCACAGAAAATTGGTTATATTTGTATTATAGTTATTATGTGCTGTATCAATTTGCTGTAGTCCTTTGGTCCTGATGGTGTACATCTTTCCTAGGTTTAATTTAGTAGAAGCTGACCTGTGGCCTCTTTAGTCATGCGGACATGCTGGAGCATCTTATTTTTCCCTCTGGACTACTACGAAGCCACATGGTATTCTGGAGTTCTAAACATTTTTTAATAGTCTCAGTTCTGATTACATGCAAAAATATAAACTTTACCCAATGCCCACAAATTGTATTGTAAAAATGACCTATAACAAGACTATTTGTTCTGTGAATTTTCAAATACAGTACACTATTTGATGGGTATATACAGTATACATATTTGTGGTAACACTTTCCACCTCTTTATAATGAAATTTAGGACTTAACCTTTTCCCTTAGAAAATAACATTTAACGATTTACAAGTGGTGCACATCAGGGGACCATGCTTGGCCATATGTTGTTTTCGAGTTTGTGTTTCCTCCTGGGTGCATAAAAAAAAAAAACATTTCAAGTTTTTATGCCGATGACAAGCAGTTGTCTCCCATTGAAAAATCTTTTACTCTTACAGATATTAAATGCTCACTAACTAAAACTTGAGTCAAACTCCATTTGAATAATGACCAGACAGAAGACATTATTATTATTTGACCATCCAGACTCCACAAGAACTGAAGATAAAAAATTGGGGATAAATATTATACAGAACTATGCAAACAAATTGTGACTCCAAAATGATATTTTAGGAGTATTGCCAAATTAATGTTTCTTGTCATTCAATTACTATGGAGACGGTTATCAATGCTTTTATTCATTCTGAGTTTGACTATTGCAAGCCGTATAAGAAAGACTGTCAGTTAGCGATGTCCTGTCTTTTCTGGATCAAAATTCAGCTGCTCAGCTGCAGATCGGCACCAAAAATGGAACCTGTTTTTTGTGTCTTGGCTTCAATTCTCTGGCTGCAAGTCAACTATAGAACAGAGTTCAACCTTTTTATTTTATTTTTATTTATTTAAATAAATAAATCTCTGACTTGGCCCAGTGTTACAGTCCCCTGCACAAGTACTAAAACAGAAAGCGGTTGTTTTATGGTAAAGGTCTAGTGAGTGTGACGACTGTATGGTGAGTTTAAAACTTTTTCCCTTAATGAAGTCCTTTGTTTTTTTTCCAGTGCATTTTGGGTCTTGCTGCAGTTACATTTATAATAAAGGTTGTTCCTATTCCAGAAGCATCCATGCAAGCACCTGACACTGCTATCATTATATACACTGTTGAGTGTTTTGGATCATAAGAAGATTGTTCTTCACACTTTGGCCTTTCTATCAGTTTAATCTTTGTTCCATAAATTCTCTTAAATCTAATCTCCCGATTCTTACATCTGATAAATAGCATTCATCACATGTTACGGCCTCTATAGTTTTGCACTCAAAGGCTTCCTTAAATGATGGCTTGCCCTGCCCTGAGAAGGTTGATGGTGATGTCACTGGCTGTGGTTTTTGGTGTTTTCTTTACATCCGTTTCAGAGGCCAACCTGTTCGACATCTGGTTTTTAGTACATCAGTGGTTTAGTTTTTTTCATTGAACTTTAAAGGTTGTTTTATTGGCTGTGTCCAACGCCTGTGCAGAGGGTTTGATTGATTTTTCTTTGATTGATTGATTTCTAGATTCTTCATTAATTGGTCTTCTGTCTTTTATCTGTTTTTTAATACTTGTTTCTTCTTTGGGTTACTGCGTTGGATTCATTCTTTAAATTGTATTAATCTAAAATGTTAAATTTTATTGAGATTTTATGTCAATAAGGATATTTAGTCGAAAACATGAAAAATCTACACTTGTTATCTTTTTAATGTGATTTATATATAAAGGTGACGATGTTTTGTCAATTTGTTGCATTTTAATCGAGTACAGAATACTTTAAATTCTTAACTTTGTATTGATTACTGCAAAAATAGCATCTGCTGATGCTGCAGTTGTAGATATAATTTAGTGTAGCTGCTTGCAATAATACATTTATTGCTTGAGTATGAGGTAATTTAATTGAACGAAGCTTGCACTTACAGTCCTCAGGGAGAATTTGTATTTCAAGTCACAATGACAGTGAATCTTTTAAAATATCATTGATTTAGACAGATTTCTTTTTTTAATTAATAGTATAGTATCAGCTGGAGGAAACACTGAATGTTTTTTATGTGCTGCAGGAAATTTATTTACTTATGCTCACAAGGCAATTCATACACTGGGTTCACATTTTCAATATTATTCATTTCATGCATCCTGATTACTGATCCATGTACAAACCAGAATAACAAAAAATATTTTAAATGGTAGCTTGTCTTTCAGCCATTCCGGTGATTGTGAATATAACAATGCTCTGGAGAGCTACTATTATGCCATTCTATTATAGTGCACTGCTAGTTTTATAAATGGCTCGATTTTAATGGCTTTTTAGCAAATGTCTCTGTGTTGTCATAGACAAATTTTTCCTTTTCCTGTTTCACTAACTGGGCATGAAAAAGCCTTTATGCAGGAAGTGAATTAACAGAGTTCCTCACAGATTCTTCATATATGCATCTTCTTTGAGCAAACCTTATTTAACATGTTGTCACTTGCTGAGGTCAGGCTTCTGCCTTCTTTTCAGCCAGCAGTGACCCTTTAAAAAAAATTGATGCAACGACCTCATCCCCAGAGTGACACACACATAATTCACAACTAAGTTACAGACCACAACTCCAATTCTAACCGTTGTAGCTATTTTGGAATAAGGTCTGCATGTTAAGAACGGAATATCTTTGGACTGGATCGATTGTTTGAGTGTTAGAAGAAGCTCCTTTTTGTGAAGAGGTAAAGCCAAAACAAACAGCCACTGAAATGCTTCCCTGCCTACATTTTTATTTAATACTGAATGAATGATTTTCTCATCTCAGAACACCAAAGAAGCCTTGTGAAAATTATTTTGACAGACTATAAAAATCAATCACTTTAATATTGATATGTGCTAGATCGGAGTCATTTTTAAGGACGTAATAACTTTTATGTCAAAGCATAAGCGAGGCACAACAGTCCTATTGTATGCAAGTGAAGTGAATGCTTTGTAACTTTCAAAGATGGTAAATTTTATCTGGTCTAATTCATGCACATCTTTTGAAACTATTTGCTGGACAGATTGTGACATCTCATTGGGTCCTTCAAGGTTATGGTAGACTCCTATATTATTAAAAAGCTGCTGTTTAGCTTGAGTTGGATTTGCTTTTTTGTTAGCACTGCTAATTATCACTCACCAGATTTCCCATGATTTACAAGATTGTTGTTTAAGGTCTTGCTCCTAACAGTTAATTTAATGGGCCAATTAATGTGGCAGCTCTTTGCTTAAGTGCATGCACAACATCTGCTGTGGTCAGCTACCTGTTCTGTACAGCCACAGAACTACTTTAAATCAGTCATATTTCTATTATTTCTGTAAGTGTTTTTCAAGGACAAGCAGAAACTGATAACCAGGGCTACAGCTATAATTTGATGGCTAGCATCTAATTGGATTGTATTGACTACACTTAATAATACTTAGTTTCTACACACACAAAGTTATATAGGTGATATTTACTGCCCTATAAAATTTCCAATGTTCACCGACCCATGTAATAGAACATTGCACATATTCAATGTACCCTCTCATTGTTGCTAAAAGAAAACTCTACATATAACATCACCTCTCTTCATGCCTGCTTTGGACCACGTGCACCCATATACCCATCATTATACACACTTTTAACAGTGTGTGCACTTTACGCAATAAGACATCAGAAGAAGCCATTTCTATCCATGAAGGTTGCTCAGGTGGTTGTTTCATCCCTTTTCTCATCTACAGATGTCTAATGCAATTCACTCCTGGCCGGTGCATCTGGGTGCAAGATGAGAATACACATTTGATGGGACTCTAGCCCATTGCAGGGCACCAGACACACGCGCACACAATGGCAATTTTGAGTTTTAATGTTGGTTTAAACTAGAAACCTAAGACAAACACAAGTGTAAAACTGCATGGTAACATACAACGATTTTTTTTATGTTTTAATAGAGACCATGGTTCACTTCTTTAAGTCGTTATTGAAAAAAATAGTTTGCTAATTACCGTAAACGTAAATGCACTCACCACAGAAAACAAATCCTGCAGTTGCTCAGGTTTGCTTTTTGACATGAGGCTACATTTAAAACTAATGCGTTCCACCACAAGTAGCCTTACATTTTTATTAGTACGCTAATACGAGTTTGGAAACGTAGCATTCATTTCAGCATTGGTCCGCTCTCTCTCTCTCTCTCTCTCTTTCTCTCTCCCAGCCTCAACTTATTGCTCAAGGCAGCCATTGAGCCCCAAGACCTGACAGTTATTGTGTTGCCAGATTGGGAGTGTTACTTCCACGTGCCTAGTGTTAAATAACATCTTGATCAAATGAAACTACTTGACCGAACTTCACTACGATCATTAATGCTGATAATTATTTTTAATCTAAAAAAACACCAAATTCAAATTAGGATGTTTTTGCAAAGCATCACGCGAAATCTCGAAGCAACCTGGCAACCCTGAATGCTGGCAGCGTTGGCCAGCGTCTGAGAGCGCAGTTAGGAGATTTATTCATACAGTGTGTGGTGGAGTAACTGTTGAGATGCTTAGAAACCTGAATTGGAAGAGCTCGGATTAAAGCCTCGTTTGTTTCGAACCAATAAGCTTTAAAAAAAAAGGCTTCCTCGAAAGACATCCAGGTATTGACATTATATCCGAAATAGCGCGGTATTTGCGTTTATGTTCGAGCGTTACGGTAATTCTGAGGCGAACAGTTAAGTTTAATTTTTGGGAGATGCACTCCCGGTATACATGAAAGTGATTTGTGTTCCGTTGTTCAGTTCGTCAGGAAAAAAAATATTTATGGAATCTAACCACAGCAACAAAAACAAAAAAAATTAAACTCATTTCGACCAATAGTTTTTATGTTGTTGTCAGACCTAGCCAGGAGATAAGAACGAAAGAGGAGAAATGCGCATTGAGAAGCAGCAGGACTGCTAAAGGTTTTACAGGCTGCTGTATTGTGCGCGGTATTCAAGAGTCTTTTCGCAGCTAAATAACACTTAAAGCACAGGCAAAGTGGTCAAAATAGCGTGATGTTAATGTGGTATCACAGTCTTATTGTAAAATCACATTCTCCATATAATTAAGCTGTGAAGACAGTGAGATTAGTTATTCAAACGCTGTTAGCACACTGGCGAGGCTTTAAGCAATGCTCGAAAGCGTCTATGCACCTGTGTATTGCATCAACAGGCTTCATCCTGAACCATTCCTGCTTCTTTAATGTGCACGTTTGAGTTTTTCCTAAACCGAATGATCAAAAAGCATTCCTAATCAGTTTAAAAGTGCAGTCTGGTGATAGAGAATGCTGACATTCTTGCAGAATAAAAGGAACTTGTTAAACCTGTTTTAAACTCTTGGACTAAAATATAGTTTGAAGCTGATTGATCCTATTTTACCAGTTGGTAACCTTCCATCCATTCTGCCTACTGGAAATAACACTTTCATTTGGTAACCTTTGTCAGAGTGCGATTCTGGTCCGGTTCCCAATTAACCTCTCTGCTCACCTAACCCGCTTTAATTTCTTCAACTGGCTATGGGTTGATTTAGAGCAAAGAATGGTGAGAAGGGTTGAGAAGCTGATGATCCAGACCTCCAATCTGTGAAGCAATTTACTCTTGTGTCTATCACCGATGTGTAGAGGTGTAACTGGAAGATTGCTTTTACTATGTGTGATGGCGGATTTAACACGTCTCTATTTCTTTCGTGTTCTATGAGCAGAAGCATTTTTCACAGAAACAATTTTAAGCAGCATAATCATGACCAATACATGGATGTAAAACTTGATAAAAAGAAGTGTTACATGAGGGCACTGTATAACTTTTGCATTGCGGTGGGAAGTGCATTAATTCTTCAGGGTTATTCATTTACTGTGCTATTGATTTTGGCTGTTTTGCTGTTCTTGCTAATTTCTCCCATAGCAGACCTTGGGAAGTTGTGTAACGTTCTTTGTGTGGATGTTCATCATGTTTCATTATGGCTGTTTTAAAAGGTGAGTAGTTGAAATTTTTATTTTGCTGCAGATGTGTCGGATCCTGTTTGCCATGTGAGGAGAGATATGTAAGGCCAGGTGTGATCCCACCTTGTGGGTGGTGGGGAGAAGAAATGCTGTGCTCCATTGCCATGACAACAAGACTTATCGTTCTAACCTGGCTCGTACAGATAAGTGCATGGGGCAATCCCGTTGTGCCAGTGCCCGAGGCAGGAGGAAGGGAGCGGCTGGAGCGGGCACTAGGCCATTCCAAGCAGGGTGTGGTGAACCCCGGTGGCCAGCAACAACTTGAGGACATTGATTATATAGGACTAGAAGGGGTGACAGAAGGTAATAGAACAAGCAGTAGCAAAATAAAACCTTCCTGGAGCTCCTTAAAGCGAGCATCCAAACTTCAGGGAAAGATACAGGAGGGCTGGGTTGAGCAGAAGTTTGTAAAGAAAACTGATGAAGATCCAACAGGAGAGGCTAACGCCTCAGTCGACACCACTGATGAGTATGCTTACCCTGATTATAGAGGCAAGGGTTGCATGGATGAAACAGGGTTTGTTTTTTCCATTGGTGAAAAGTTCACTCCCGGACCCTCAACCTGCCCCTGTCTGTGCACAGAAGAGGGACCCATGTGTGACCAACCAGAGTGTCCAAAAGTTCACCCTCGCTGTCTACGTGTGGACACCAGCCAGTGTTGTCCTCAATGTAAAGAACAGAAGAATTACTGTGAATTCAGAGGAAAGATCTACACATCACTGGAGGAGTTTAAGGTTAGACCATCATA
This sequence comes from Liobagrus marginatus, assembly GCA_028566295.1. Lineage (NCBI taxonomy): Eukaryota > Metazoa > Chordata > Actinopteri > Siluriformes > Amblycipitidae > Liobagrus > Liobagrus marginatus. The sequence goes on from JAOUQX010000033.1 coordinate 9,095,192, forward strand.
GCCATTATTTCTGTCATAATGACTTCCACTCTAATATATTTTAATTCACCGGTTTATGACGGCTGACATTTGTTGTACAGTGAAACTAATATGTACATTTTTATTTTTTGTATTTTTGCCATCACCTTAGATTACAAGGTAATTCCACGGTAATTTAATAGAAATAAAATTTCAGAAATATTAGTAGATACTGGATATTATTAATAAACTATGTTTTTAGTGACATCGCTAAATAAATAAATAAATAAATAAATAAATAAACAAATAAATAAATATGCCAGCACAATCACTATTTACATTACACTACTGGTTCCCTGGATGTCTGTTCATCACATAGGTGAATTGAATTTTTGTGCTCTGGTGGACTCAAGTCGAAATAATCTAATATGTGCACATCATTCCTTGATTCACTATTGATTGCAACAGAAAAGAAATGTGCTGGATTCTTGTTCTTATTCAATTTTTTCTTTGTTTTGGTCAAAAAAAAAAAATCATTGTTTTAATCATATACTTGTCCACAGGGAATAAACCCATAGCAAAAGGATGTTGTTGTTTTCCCTGATGTTCCATGATCTAAATGGCATTTGTAATCCCACAGTTGCTATTTAGATGCCAATCATAATGTTAAAATAGAAGGGCATGTTTTGGTGGTTATCCATATGACAGGGCTTACTGATTAGTCACAAGCCTATCGCCGATGTAGCACTCTGGTCATGAGGTGAGAAGCAGTATCACGTGTGCAAATTATTCTTTTTTGAACTCAATAATCACTCGACTATCTGGTTGTTGTTTTACCTGTTGTTTTCATTTTCATGTGCTGCTCTTTCTTTGCCTCATCATTAGAGATCTCTGCAGCACCACACGCACACAAATTATGTCTATTTACAATGCGCAGAAATATCAAGGGTACAGATTTAAAATGTCTAATACATATGCAGAGGAAACAAAGGACTCTTAACAATTAGAGTCTTGGCAAAGGTCACTTAACCGTGCATAATATCTGTTAATAACCCATTTGGAATGGGTTCATGCTCAACAAGTTGCCATAAATAAATCCTTCTCATTCTGGCAGAGATAGAGTAGCACACTGGCTATTGTTCTCTCAGCCAGAGATGCTCCTCAGAGGTATGTTTTGTGCTTGATAAATAAAGAGAAGTGAGCATAACCTGTTAGTAACAGTACTTGCTGGTTTCTGGGGCATTAATGTGTGGATCTGTGAACACTGATACATTAGCAATCCGCAGTATAAGCCTTGAGATTTACCATGCAGGCAGAATTCATTTCCGCATCATGAAACTGCTTTTACAAACTATAGAAGATACAAAGGTATAAAAAAATCCACCATGTTTACCTATAATAGCAGTAGACTTTAATTTGCAGAATGTATGCCAAAATAATAGGAACATTTTAGAAATTACAGCCTCTTTTATGTTTGACTGTCTTATTTTTATGGGATCAACAGTAACTGGACAAACTAACATGAAACTAACATGAGTTAATAATTGAAACTTGGTTCTACACAATAAATCCCTGCATGAGGTCTGACGTCCGACTGACAGAGATCAGCATTCACAAAGGTTTTTTTTCCTGTGGTGGGTCTCTACCAAGTCTTTTCTGTAGCTTTTTTCCAGTTATTGCTTGTTCTTGGAGTGGTTTGCGACCGTGTGAAATGCATACGCACTTGGATTCAGGTCAGCTTATTGACTTTGCCCTTGCAGAACTTTGCCTTAAACCTTAAAAAGGTTTTGGTTTCTCTCGAAGGTATGCTTCGGGTCATTGTCCATCTGCACTTTGAAGCACCATCCGATGAGTTTTGAAGCATTTTATCTGAATCTGAGAGCATAGTATAGCTTTATATACTTCAGAATTTATTCTTTGCTCGTAGTCACAAGCACATTACTACAAGAAACCAGTTCTTTCGACAACTGTACATATCCAAACTATACAATATGTATATTATAAACCGTTTCTCTCTTTCTCCATACTCTGCTCTGTACAATAATTCAGTACAAGTTCAGTTTTAGTTCATATGAAATGTCCCAGAAAGACATAGGCATTTTAGTTGTTGATTTTTGTCCAATGTGGACTTCATGTTTTGAAACTTACTAGTAGTTTACATCTTGTGGTAGACCCTCTGTATTATCTTTATTTATTCATCTTTATTTATTCATATTTATATGAATCTATTAAATACATAGCTAAAATAGTAATACCTTTGTCACTGTTTAAATGTTTATGGACCTGTCTGTGTGTTCTGCATGTACTGTATATGCTATAACTACATTTTATATCAATGTTAAGATTGTTTATTTTAATTACTTTATTAAGACAAAGTTAATTTTAGGTCTGAAGATTTGTGGCAATCTGGCAGTCACACTCATGTGTGGTTGTTACCCAAACTTTGCCACAAAGATGGAAACACAGTTGAATTAAATTTTTTTGTCTGGCGTAGCAATACAGTTTCTATAAAGACATGGTAAGCCCAGTTTGGAATGAAATAACTCCCACAGGGATGAATTAGAACGCAGACTGTGTGCCAGGCCTCCACTGGACATCAGTGCCTTACCTTACAAATGAACAATCCAAAATCTACTGGAATGCTTGGAATAGTTGAGGTTAATGTATCAACAATGAGTGGAATTTTATATATGACATATATTTGGATTAATGTCTAGTGTGCTTGGTATCACTTTGTATCAATTATGTCATTCGTATATACATACGCAATGTTTATGGTCTATGTATCTAGGTGTCTCCATGTGAGAAATGCCGATGTGAACCCAGTGGGGAGGTTTTGTGTTCTGTGTCAGCTTGCCCGCAGATAGAGTGTGTGGATCCTATATATGAACCTGACCAGTGCTGCCCAGTGTGTAAGAGCGGTAAGTTTTCTCTCTTGCGCCCTCCCTTTCTTGTTTCTTTTACACTCTTTGTCTTATTCTTCCTTGGTCTGTCTCTCTCCCTGTCTTTATTTCAGTTTTTTTTTTCATCGTTCCCCCTCTGAGTGTCCCTGTCTCCTATAAGCAAAGTGAAAATCACTTCTCAGAAGTGACTGCAGTGACTTGCCTGTAGTATGTTCAATTACCACCCCTCACACTTTACAAGAAAGACAGCATGTGTATCTCTGTACCATGAGTGGCCATTGAATGTGTTTATCTCATTTACCCAGAGACAACCTGAAGGCTTACATTTCAATGACATAATAGGTTAGACATCTCAACAAAATAGACCATTTTTCTGAACTGTTAGGAGGTTAAATGAATTCACTTTGATTTGTCTTTAAAAAACTTGGCTGAGCAAATAAATAATAATCAATTATTAACAATTAGCAACACTGTGTACAAACAATATAAAACACAATAAAGATTTCATGTAAGATAAAAAAAAAAAACCCTAAGCTAATTGTCCCAACCCTAACCCCACCACCAACACCATCATATATAATATGTCAGTGATCAAAAATTATGGCGGAAAAGCACTAAGTATTTTGTAAGCTATAATTTCACCGAATAACAATGAAAAACTAAAATAGGGCTAAAATTTACAGATGCATTAAGTTTTAAAATGGCTTGATACTGTTTTCCATTAGCAACACTAATGGAATGAAGACATTCTTTCCCTTGTACTCGCTCTAATGAACCATCAGAGTTCCTCTGCCTGATTTATGAAGGTGAGATGAGGTGATTAACTCTAGCAGGTGTTCTAGTGCCTGCTTTCGCTGGCCCAAAGCCACTGATGATTAAACATTTGCACAAAAAAAAGGGGAAAAACACAATGTTATCACTTTATTTGTCTGGGAGAAAAAGCTGTAAAGTGGTCTGCGTAGAGCACTCAATTGGGAAACTGCAGAGAATAGAAGAGACTCCATTTTCTGTAGGGCTGATCAGTGCTGTCTGTTCAGAGCGAATGAAAAATAAGTCTTTGCACTTTTTACTTTTTCTGGACTGCCTGCTGGTGCTATTTGGGTAATGAAACGAGCTGAAAAGCTTTTACATTGCATAAAAACGTGTGTGTGTGTGTGTGTGTGTGTGTGTGTGTGTGTGTGTGTTTGGATTGCAAAATCAGAACACATTATGGTGTTTTAGGGAAAGTTTTCAGCATCACAGATAATAAGGATCTGTTGCAATCTGAGAGCATTTCAAACAGCACACTGTACATTGTGTCTCATTACAGTATGACAACCCTTGGCAGCTAAAATACGGTGCTTATTCAATAAACTAGTGAAGGCCATTATTTAAAAAGAGACGACTAAACGAATTAAGAGGAATTTTGTTAAGCCTGGTTTGGATGAGCAGAATATCTTAATATGTCGTTATAGAGGTCATGGAACAGAAAAGCAAATGGCAACAAGAACAGGGATGGCATTAAGATTCAATCACCAAACACAGCAGAACAAATGCCAGTGTGTGCATTCAAGCAGTCAGAATTTATGCTTTTAGGAGGAGTTGGAACTCTTTCCTCTCTGCAGAGAATTGCATTTTGTATTTGGTATTTTAAAATGTTTCACAAGACCACCTAATTTCGGAGTCTGCTTTTCAGGTGTTGCAAAATGAAAATGTAAATGCAATTTTCTTCTCCAGTGTGATGTACTTCTGAGTAAAACTGCTTATTTCTGTAGCTGAGGGCATTGGCTTTTTTCATCAATGCTTGATTGGCATTTGGAAAAGGGCTCAGGCTAAAACCAACATGCAGTTAGGTGTGGAAGCGAGCCTGCAGTAGATGGGGAAGAGTGACTCACCTGCAACACCACAGGCACACTCATTAGAGGAGGCAGAGTTAGGGTAAAGGTTGAAAAATTTGTTCTTGGGTCAGGCCATAATTATTTAAGGACGTGTACATGCAGCTGAGAACAGCAAAAAAAGGAAAATAGACTAAAGTTTTTGCTCCTCTGAGAGCAAATCGATGTGTTACAAATAATAACTTATTGGCCCATGTATTTTATGTTTTTGTTATGTTATTTGTATATTATTATCTCATTCAGGTAAATAAATAGAAAGAATCCGACAACATTCCGATGCTGGATGAATTGGTGCATTTAGTAAAAGAAGAATTTTTGTCTGTTAATTAATTAAATGTATCATGTACACTCTAAGGCCACGAGCTAGCAAAAAAAAAAAAGAGTCAGTTTTCTGTAATTTTCTGATTGAATTTAAGCATATTTTCATTTTATCAGATCACCTCTTTTTATTTCCTGATTTCCAAAGTGTGATCTAATTTTTGTGACTCGTGTTGTAAGGCTCTCGGGTACAAAGTGTGGTGTGATAGGTACGCAGATGTTCCGACCTCCTGAGATGTCACACATCAAAAGTAAGACTTCAAAGCAATGTCCTGTGACACTACAGGATTGCTGCTGTGTAAGTCAGATCTAAGTTCATCTGCAAGCCTAATGAAGATCAGCTGTGCGCCATCTTATGCTGTGCACATCTTTGATTAGGCATAGTTCTTTGTCAAAACAGTCAGTATGATTGTTTCATTTGAACCATTAAAGGGATATTATTATGTGTCTGACACTTATTTAGCCTGTTTAGAAGAAAGAGATCCCTCAGTCTGGGGTTTTTGAAAAATGGAATGTCGTCTGAATGAAATGATAATAGCTGGTAAAGAAAAGAAGAAATTGGAGGTGTCATCTTCATTTTGGATCATTGACTTGACGCAAAATTTGAAGGCGCTGTGTAGAATCAGTAAATAAAACGGATACTGGCAGTTCTCCTATAATCATAATCATGCACCCAGTCAATTCTGAGCACACTTTTGCCCAGTGAGACTGCAGTCTGGACAGCTTATATCAGGTCTCAGAAAGCCGGCAACTCAAGGAATATATATATATCTATCATAACCTATCATATTCTACAGTTATTAGGCTATTTTATTATTTTCTTCTATCTCTTCTAGCCTAGGGTAGGCTGATTTAAAAAAAAAAAAAAGGGGGGTGCTGCTAATTCAAGGACAGTTTAAGCTTCATGAAAGCATTCATCTTGGTATTGCACATTGCATCATATTCACCTAAATGTCATTAATTTTATGGGGGTGTTAGGACATGAAAAGCGAAAATATTCTTGAAAGCAGTCCAGGGGATTGATGTCTCCATTTGTTGCTTATAAAGAGGCAAGGTTTCGGTCTTTTTCAGAACTGCTGAATGGAGCATTATGTGCAGTCCCTGGGATGTGTTGCTAGGGCGGAATGCTGGGAGATACTTGAGGAAGTGCCATGGGGTTGAGATGAAAGTGAGTGCTATTGGTGACATCCTCCACAGGCAGTTGTTCATGAATATCAAAGAACATCTGCGAGCGGCAGCATCGTTGGGAATCGGATTGAAGGTGCAAACACACTTACACAATCGTGTCTAGCATACAGGCGGTGTTTTTAGTCACTCACGGGCTGTCATTAAATGTAAAACTTGACATTAAACATTTTCCTTCATTGATGGCATAACAGAAGTGTCACAGTCTTGCATAGAGGAAATCTAGTATTTTTGAAAAGCTGGGGGCCTCGAGTCAAACATGTAAGAACTTCACAAGTGTGCCACAGCCACAAATAAGATACTTTGAGATTGGACAGCTTATGAAAAGCTCATGCTTTTCAACTGTGTTACCACACAGGCAGAACATGTCTTTCTCTTGTGCCATAACAGGAGTTCACAGCATGGTGTTTTAGAAGCTTTTTAAAACCAGTCTCGCTGCTTATTTCCCTTCTGTGTACACCATTTTGGCGACCCTCCGTCGTACACGCCATTGCCTTGGCAACACACCGAAAACCAGGCGCTCTTCTTAAAAATCTTAGACACTGGGTTCACAGTGAAGCCAAGTAGGTTGCAGTAAACAGACCGAGTGAGAGCTTGAAAACCCTTCACACTGGCAGACAAAGAGGCCATAATGCTGGGAATTAGGAGTGTTTTCCTGTGTTTTCAAATGAGATATAAAGATGCTTAGGTAAAATACTCATGGTAGATTATGAGATGTTTATTATGATGCTGTAAGCATCACATATGGTTCATATGAAATTTATCCATCGCTGTACGATTCCTGAGTAGGGCCCCTATTGTCTCTCAAAGCAGACGCAATTCTTCCTTTCTATGGTTTTATGAAGATGTGGGAGACATTGATGCAGATTTTGTAGGGGTACTTTCGTGCTGTGAATCTTTGGTTCTACCATAACACAGATGACTGTTGCTTTGTGTTACGGCGCATTGTCATATGGAAGTATGAACACTCAAATAGTATGTGGCTGTCAAGCAATGACTAATATTTATTTCATAAATGATTTTTATTTTGAATTAGTCATGATTATTCAATTAATTAATAAATATTGTCCAACCCATTATACCACTTCCATGGATTTAGATTCCTAGATTCATGCTGTTGGTATCAGATATTGGCCATGCCATCTGTGTGCTTTAGCAGAAATTAAGATTTATCAGAACAGGCTACCTTTTGTTTTTGTCTTCAGCTGTCCCATTATAGGTAGCCTGTGCCCACTGTAGCCTTAGCTTTCTCTTTTTGGCGTACAAAAGTGGAATCCGACATGGTTTTCTGCCTTTTCAGCCCATCTGTCTAAAGGTTTGACATGCTGTGCAGTCTGAGATGCTTTTCTGCTCACCACAATAATACTGTACAAAGTGATTGTCTCAGTTATTCTAGCCTTTCTGTCAATTTGAACCAGTCTGGCCATTTTCTGTTGACCTTCTCGTCAATAAGGCATACAGTATCTGTCTGCATCGCTAAATGGTTCTTTATTGCACCATATTGAGTTAACTTAAAAGATGGCTGTGAAATCACAAGAGTTCTATACAGCAGGTATATAAATGTTCAATCCAGACTGTCTTTTTTGGAAACTGACGTTAATTACAGAGAAATTACATCACGACCAGGCACTAGACGTACACTCAAAGCATTCGGAATTCGGAACTCGTTTACATGGAGGAATTTTTCATTTGCTTTATGGCTTATGGAGAGGTTTATCCTACCTCTCTCAACCCGATTGAGATTTTAATCGGGTTGGGCATTTTCCTTCCAATTGAGGTGTTTAGATGGGGCATTTTCATTACGAACGGACTTTTAAACCAATTGCAACCTGAATACAATGCTCCCTGTAAACGGGGCTACTTATACTGCGCTTCGTAATGAAAGAAGGAGGTTTTATCCCATTCCTGCATACTAATCGGAATGAACTGATAACAAAAATCCAGAGCAACATGTGAATGTTGATGATAATAGCTTGTTTAATTATTGTGCTAGCAAAAACGTGGCTCTCTTCCCATACCCGACAACACCAAAATAAAAAAACACTCCATTTTTCCTCCAGCACTACAAAGCAAGGTTATTTAGATGCATTTATAATGCATGTGTGCTGAAAGACTGCATTAGAGGGGGCTCTTTTGCTAAGATTCTGAGAGCTATGTTCATTTGCTATCCTTTGGGCTCTCTTCAAGCGCACAAGCTTTAATGAGTTACATAGAAGAGATCATACCGTTGTCAGGGATTAGCTTTTCTTCTCTTTTACTCTTTACCACGATTAGTGCTGAAAGACAGGGAAATAAAGCACCAATGAGTGTCTAATGGCATTCCCCTTTGAGTCTAGCCTATAGACTGGTGCTTTGGTTTTTAAAACTAATGGTAAAGACTGAGTTTACCTTGTCATTGATTCTTTTCTTCATTATTCCATTTCATCTCTCTTCTCTGGCCATCTATTCCTCATCAAGCTTGATGCAAACAAGCAAAATCTCATTTTGTTTAACTGTAACAACCGCAGCTCTAAGCCGCCACTGGCTGAGCCGCGCTGCTCCGATCGCGGAGAATAAAGGATCCGAATAGGCAGGCGAACTGTGATTTCAGAGTTTTAATAAAGCTGTGACATAATACAACATACATGAACTCCGTGACCGGAGCCTG
>JAOUQX010000033.1:9123285-9138215 GCA_028566295.1 Liobagrus marginatus
TCGTCAAAGCATTTCACTGTATGTTGTACCACGTATAATGTACATTTGACAAATAAACTTTGAACTTGAACTTGAACTTGAACTTGAAAGTGCTTCTGTGGCCGACAGTCATGATAGCATCCTTAAAAGCAGGTCGAAATAGTGGGGAAGTGGTAGCTCAGTGGTTAAGGTGTCTGACTGCTAATCTGAAGACCAAGGCTCGTTTCCCAGCGCTGCCAACTATTACTGCTGGGCCCCTGAATAAGGCCCTCAACTGCTCATTTGGATAAAATGTAAGTCATTCTAGATAAGGGTGTCTGCCAAATGCTGAAAATGTGAATGTAGTCTGGAATACCTGTTATACTTGAAATAGTTCTGTAGTGTTTACCTCAGTTCAAATTGAATTATTACTGACATAAGAAAAAAAATACAAACATTAATAACAGTTTCAAGTACATTTGATTTATTCTGAAAGGCGGAGCGGAGAATGGGTACAGAGAAACCTTCAACATCTATCCATAGATCTGTGAGTCAACAGTATGTGGGATTTCTGTGACTCGAGCTTCTATCGGCGCAGGAGGTGAGAGATGGTAAAAAACTGCTGTACTGGTGTAATGTGCACACAACTGGACTGAATTGGATTTACGTAGTAATTTGTCATATAATGCGATCTGTTCTTCATTTAGGTCACAACAATAGGCAAACACAATGTGCTTAAGCTGATAACACACACAAATTGTACTCTCCCCTGTCTTTATTGAACACAACAATTAAACATTAACAGGCCAGCTTTTTTTGCTTCACAAATTTTTTTTTAATGAAACCTCTGTGCTGGAATTAGTAGTCAGTGGTCATTCTGTTCTCATCCTTTTTTTTTTTCATTAAATGTGTCAAAGGTCTGATTTAAAAGATAAGCCATGGCCTCAGCAGTGTTCCTTTCATAAGTTGTCATTTGAGGATATAACACAGAAATTAATTATGACCTAACACTATCTATACCTACACATAAGTATAATTCTATTCTATAATAGTACTTCCTTTATCCCTTCTGAACTTGTTATGTACACTGTTTTTGATTATTCAGCCCTAATACCACTTTTATAATATCCTTTTTGGTAATATATTAAAGATTCTTTAATTATTGTGCAGTGAAAGGAGGATAGACATTTATATGAATTACAATCATACATTGACTAACAAAAATCATTTTTGAGCTAAGTGGTCAAAAAGAATGAAATTGGCACTTTAAACCAAACTGTACTTGTTTCACCTAACCTGATTTAAGTTATTGCATTTTACATGAAAGGTATTTGTCCTTACAAGTTTATAATTGATGCATTGAGGTTTAATACTAATATAAATACTAACATAACCTATTGGATATACTGCTGCAAAGACTTGTTGCATTTCTCCACATTTCGTTTAAATTCTCTGCATGATGATGTTGTCCGGAGATTGCACATGAGTGACGACTGTGGTGGTTGTCTGGGGCAGGGTGTTATTAGTTGTGTACCTCTTCTTTAGGTTTGCCTCGTAGGCAGGGTTGTCATAGGGGGAAGGATGCTTCAGGTTGTGCACGTCATAACTGGGGACACGTAGGGATCCGATCTGTGACGGTTGTAGCCGTGTAGTTTCATATGCCCCTGTTGTCTTTCTGCGGCAGCAGCTGGAAGAGACACCTTTATGTCAGCTTTTTAAATCGCAGTGACGGCATGGCTACAGGAATTTCTTTTGAAAGGATGATCATTTGCATGTAACGCAAACACGTAACGTTCAGTTCTAAAACAGACTTCTATAGTGTATGGAGAACTCGGCTAATTATTCATGGAAGGATTTTTAGTGCTTTTATAACCTTAAAGTAGTATGTTTTTATATACATACTTTACAACCAAAAATAGTAATAATGAATAAATATATTAGTGTTCCGAATAGCTGGAACAACTAGATACTTAGCCTAAGACATTTAGCCTAAAACTTATCTTTTATCTTTCAACTCTTGTCTTTGCTAAGACAAAATGTTTCCTTTTGTAATCTAAATCTGTTAACAAATGAAACAAGAAGTGAAATTGCACCAAATGGAGCAATACAACCAATGTTACTAAGTTAAACATCCACAACAGTATTAAAAAGTGAGGATGGGATTAAATTGCTCAGTCTGTAGCTGTACTGTATGTGGCCTAGTTTTGAACTTCCTTTGTTGACACGTGTAACAGTCTCTGGAGTAATGCACATGACTGAGGGAAGTTATTAAGCTTTTGCGTTTTTTACTCTAAAATGAAAGTGAAGAAAAAACAAATGGATTAAATATATACCCAATCAATGTACAAAATAGACAAAGGGACAAAAGGAGTTACCGGTACTTTTTCTGGTTTGGCATTTGGAAAAACATTGGCATGGACCCATCATTAAGAAATTTAGAATGTAACTGCCTATCTGCCTTTTAATGTTTCAATGCCTTTCAATATTATTTTCCCCCAAAATTCCTATCATGAGTATTATTATTATTATTATTATTATTATTAATACTAATACTACTACTAATAATAATAGTAATTACTAATATTAATATTATTGCTGACCATTAATACATTCTTTAGCCAGCTAGTGGTAGATTTTAGCCTTGCGTTTTAATATTACAATCACCCATCAATTGTAATTTGGAATCATTTCAGTGGTTGACCTACCAGAACAGGATCAAGCCAATGAGGAGCAATAGCAAAAGTAAAGCCATTGCTGTGGCAAGAATTGCTGTAATCACCACCATGGAAGCACTCCTTCCAGCATAAGCATTATCAAGAGTTGATATATTTTTCACTGCAAAAACAAAACAAAGAAAAGTTATGATGAAGGTATTTTAACAGATCACTCTTAGGTCTTGACTTGAGGACTTGGGATTCCTTACCGCTTTTCAGAGTAACGTTGTTTGACCAATTTGACTCTGAAACAATTTTGTTGTTATGGATCAGAAGATATTTAAAGCTGTGGAATAAAACAATAGCAGATCGGATATAAAATCACTTAGTCATAACTAAAATGACTTCCATGTCACCAGAACGAAACAATATTTGGAAAATAAAATGTTTGGACTACCTCATATTCTGGCCTACAGGCAACAAACCATTGCAGAAAGGCTCTGTACAAGGGCCTTTTCCAACTAGTATACCATAAGGGGGGGCAGAAGGACATGGTATTTTATCCAGGGAATTGATGAAAAGTGTGGAAAAATTGTTTCCTGTAGAAGTGTAGGCCGCTGGGTATGGAGCATGGAAATCAGTAAGTTTGTACTGATCGTATGCACTTTTTGCTATAAAGAAAAAATAAATAAATACAGACACAAGATACGCAGAAATATTATTAAACAAGAATTGCCATATGTTAGCATAGTGTTAGACATTATGGAGAAAACAGAAAGGGGTTAATAGGATTACTTTAATATGTGAACAGATGATGAGCTAACTTCAGGTGGAATCATATTAAAAGTTAACATAAGGTTCTTTGTACTGGTAGCTCAGGTCAAATGTAAGGAAATTCATATAATTAAGAGAAACTTCATCAGTAATGAAATGAAAAAAAAAGGCTAAAATGCCCGCCCTTTGCTGTTTTGCTGTAATTTTGTCAGACATAAATTAACAAACAAAAAAATGAATTATTTACCTGAGGAAAGTGAAGACACTAGCCAAACGTCACATGCGCTTTCCAGATCACACTGAGGAGACTCACGGTTAAAATAGCAAAATGGCCTCCGAAGGCTCACACTGTTTGTAGTAACTGGTACAAGGGGATCTTCCGCAACAACTGGTGTGACATCAGCTGTAACTATTAAACAAAATAAACATGGTTAGAGACTCGGTAAGGTTATATTAAAAATGACCTTATGTAGGCCTCACTGGACATAGAATATGTTCTAAATATTAAATACATTTATCATTTGACTGTTGCATTATTTATATTCTTACAATAACTTTGGCTTTTAAAACCAACTAAGGTTTAGTCCGTGGGTTTAATAACCAAAAGGTTAGGAATCAATAGGAATATTTTGAGCAAGTTTCCACCAAACATTTATATATGTTATATCTATATGTATATAGATTTTATTTCGGTTAAAATTTGAATGTATTTTTAACTCTAATAAAAAAATTCTAATTCATGTTCTCATGTATTGTATTCTTTTACTTAGGAATCAAAATAAACACGTAAAATCTAATGAGTGCAGGTCATCTCGAAAAGAAAGTGAATGCATTTTAAAATACTTTCATACACAATACTGCCTGAAAATACAGCAATGAAACAACAACAAATACAATACCCCTAAATATCAGCAATCTTCCCTTTTAGTACCCACAAATATATCAATTGAAAGATATGAACAAGCATGTTATAACGAACTGGATTTCTTATAGATTTAATTCAATAGTCAGTTAAGAAAACCTTAAATTATAATGTTATAATCTATACTACCAGACAAGTACCTCTACCACTAAGCATTACAAGCTAGATATTACATATTTAGTACAGAAGTTTATGGTTTTGATGTTTTTATTATTATATTATCTTGTTAAGTGTTAACATACAAATTCGCTCTTGCCTTGGGTTTCTTCCAGGGCTCAATTATAATGTTTTTTTTTCTACAATTACAGTCATTTTATTCCAAACACAAAACACACCCAACAATTGCACTCATAACAATTATAATTATCATACATTGATTGGTGACTACTACTTTATCATGTATGTGTCATAAAAACGAAAATATACGGAAACAGTAGGGAAAAATGTATGCCAACATAGGCGGGGTAGTGTGATGATATGACTAAAATGACTGAATTGTTCTCCAAACAGGTTGGACCTCGTAGGAACAAAAGATTCTTCATTGCAAAGTCAGTTGAGACTACATTCGTTCATTAATTCATTCATTATCTAGCCCTTATCCTGTTCAGGGTGGCTGGAGCGCTGGAGCCTCATACCAGTTAACTTAGGGCGTGAGGCGGGGTACACCTTGGACCATCGCCAGTTAATTGGAAACTACATATTACTACCCTTTACCAGTAGGTTTGATGTATTTTTATGTGTAGTCTAAGGGACAAGCCAACTTTAAATGCTTAATTCTACAAGGTTTGTACACCGTTTCCAAAGTACAATTTGAGAAAATATTCCCAGCCACTCCTAAATCTTCCATAAGTGTTCAGTCTGGGAGGTCATATCATATTATTTACATATTATTTTTCGTTTTTAACCAATAACACTTAAGTAACCCTACGTGATCTTCCATATAATATATAAATGTCTTGTCCTTGGAAATCACTGAAATCTCCCTGAAGTCTTTACACATGCCCTTTAAAAACTTGATGTTAATTGCTTCAGTACACTGCACTTACTAAGTTCTTTCTCTCAAAGACAGACAGACATACAGACAGACAGACAGGTCTTTAGGAAATGAGGTCCATGAACTCCCTTAGCACACATGGGTGTGGCGGTCAGGTGTCCACAAACTTTTGGATATATATAGTATAAATAGATAGATATAGATAAATAGAATGGCATATATAACATAATAAAATATAACTATTTAAATTTTTTTTAGCACCTTTACATTTCTTAAAGATAAAGAAAGCTATTTATAAAGAGCAAAAGAGAGAGAGAACTATAGTATAGCAAAGAAAAAATACCAAAAAAATCTAAAATCTGAATAAAATTAACCTTTTAAAATATTTTTTCAAGTACATTTAGAATCCATTAAGAAAATGTATTTGTCTTTCTTACAAAAGATGAACAGTAAGTGGAATTTTTATTTGCTATCACAAACGTTTTATGCTAAGCATAACTAGGTACTAGTACTGTCAGTACAGGATTGTAATATAGTTTCCTTAAAACAGAAACACAGGTGAAAAATACTTACAGACAGTCTTACTGAGTATCAAAACGCACAAACAGAAAGCTAAAGAGGCCTTCATGGTGCAGTCCAATAGTAAAGACACGATGCTCTTCTTGAAACGAAATGCTGTGTAGATCAAACCAGGCAGGCTTTATCACAATTACACACCTTAAGATGTCAGAAGTTGCGTACAGGTGTTACCGCAGGTAACAACCACGCCCAGGTTTCTGCTGACAAATTTGTCTGACAATTAGAAGATGGGGATTTGGGAATCAATGCGGCAAAAATGTAGCCAAACCTAGGTGGAGTAGTGTTTTGAGAGAGATATCTAGGGTGTGTACGCCTAATGAGACGTCTAAAATTACTGAACAAGATGAACCTGAAAAAAAACATGACTGTCCTGCATAGCACATTGATGACTAAACAAAGAAATAAAGTTTCAGGAGAGTACTTAAACAGCATATAAAAACCCAATACTTTTCCAGGACATATGATGTGTAACATAAAGCACAAGCAAACCTTAAGTGCCTTAAGTGTAACTTAATAATACAAGTGTGTGTGCACAAGAACTCAGAGAAACCCAATACAAGATTGAACTTGTATGTTAACACTTGGCAAGGACAAGACTAATTCAGCAGGTGTTGAAGTAAAGAACTTCAGTTTCCATGCTTACATTTAGGACTGACAACATTAAACAGTAGGGTGGCACGGTGGCAGAGTGGTTAGCACTCCTGCCTCACAGCAAGAAGGCCATGGTTCAATTCCTGCCTAGGGTGTTTCTGTGTGAAGTTTGTATGTTCTCCATGTGCTTATGTGGGTTTTCCCCGGGTGCTCTGTTTCCTCCAAACACATGTGATTGGGCTTTGGTGAATTGGCTACTCTAAATCCTCCATAGGAGTGAATGTGTGTGTGAATGGTTGTCTGTTTCTAAGCGTTAGCGCTGCATTTAACTGCTGATTGTCCAGGGTCTACCCTGCCTCACACACTAAGTTAGCTTGGAGTGACTCTAGAATGGGATAAACGCTAGACAATTAATTAATTAATATACTACCAGGCAAGTGCATTGCTTTAGTATAAGACTTATATTATTAAGTGCATGTACAAGTAACAATGTATCGTTTTGAATGTTTTATTACTATTTAATGTTCATTCATTTATTCAAAGATGAGGACAATGTGGCAGAGACTCACACCAACATAGGAGGGCTGGTGATTTGAGAATATTTACTACAGAAGTGTATGAGGTTTATACCCTCTCCAATGTTTGTTTCGGCTCATCATCCTGGAAAAAGCAGTGAAGAATTCTGAAGTGTTTTTCTAATATATGGAGCAGCAGTTTGTTTACTAATTAGATCTTCAAAGAACGGTTGGTCCATTATTCCATTAAATTTGGATATTCCTCCCCAAACATGAACTTTAATTTGGTATGGAAAAATGTCTCTTACTCTTTTGTGTAAGGGTACATGGCAAAGCAAAGCGAGCCAAAGTCTCTGTTGTTTTCACCAAGTGCTACGGAATGTTGCTCCATGCGGAACTTGGTGTATATTTTGTTGCGATGGCAGGGTGCTACATGGTCACGCATGACGAATTGTGAGATACCGAGATACAGAGAACATTTATAAAGAGACACAGTACTATTTTTCTAAATGTATATATATAGGTGAGCTTTGAAGGCAATTACAAAAAGTAACCATATAATAAACATGCAATACATAAACATGTAATATAAAAAATTTAATTATTGATTATTATTATTTTATAACCACATAATTATAAAATAAATGCTGTATAACCATATGTTACAATTATATTATTATAATGATTTATTATGATTATAATGAATTAAAGGGACTTACTGTAAGCTTACAGGAAATGGCATTGATAATAGTCTTTTTTTTTTTTTACTGCATCATTTTAGCTTGACATATTATGTTATGTTTATTTCATTTTTCTTCAAACCTGAAGTCTGTTCAATTAATTTTATTGCATGTATCACAATGTGTGTACACTTCGTGAGCTCAGTAGGTGGCAGCAATGCAGTATAAGGTCAGGTTTCTCAAAGGCCCTGAAACAATAAGTGCTTTTAATTATGTTGAACCTGTCTTTGCTCAGAAACACAGTTTCCTTTATTTAAATAGGAAATGTTTAATAAAGGAATGAGGGAGATCATTATTTGATAAGTTTAAATCATATGCAATAAATACTAAATAGTGGATTCTTCTTGAGTTAACTTTATCGTGTTACCTCTTACTTCTTTTTTCTGTATCTCTCTCTCTCTCTCTCTCTCTCTCTCTCTCATTTGCTCTCATCCTCTCTCTCTCTCTCATTCTCTCTCTCTCTCTCTCATTCTCTCTCATTCTCTCTCTCTCTCTCTCTCATTCTCTCTCTCTGTGACAAAATGACAAACGTAGTAAAATGCATGAGCCATTAGTTCTATCCACTTTGAGATCTTTAGTTCTCAAAGTAGAATTTGTGGCGGTCCATGAATTCCTTTATTGATTCTGTATTTCAAAGTTGAAAATTATAACCCACAATATCCATAATACCTTGTTTGACTAAGCACTTGCACTGAATGGGTTTAATCCAATCCCCGGTAACAAAAATTTGGAAATAAAAATGTACTAACGCTCTAATAATAAAAAAAAAATATCATTATACACATTTTAATAATGAATCTAATATGTGAATAGTCAGAGTATGATCCAAAATTAACTTGGATCTATGGCTGAACCCTTGCTCTAGAGGCCCTGAGCCTTCGGATTCATTATACACCACACTGTGATGTCTGCTGTATAATACTTTTTTTTTTAAATAAAAACTCTTCATGGCTTGGACTCCCTTGTTGATCTGAGAAGTTAGAGATGTCTAACAGTAGATTTAGGGCAGCAACAAGATGATTTAAGTGCAAAGGTTGACATAGTCATTACTCCACAAAGGGTGTTAAAATGTGTGGGATAAAGAGCTTGTAAATTATTAAAATGAGGAACTGTAAAAAGCACCACTATGAGTATTAATGAGTGGCACCCGCTTGGGGTACGTCAGGTCAACAGCCTTCCTCCCTTTTAGCGTCAGCATCAACGGTAAAACGTCCTCAGCTTTCAGAATGAGTAGGATTGAGCCATGTGCAGCTTGAGTAGAGAGGAAGAAGGAGGAGGCAATGTGTTAGAGAGGCACTGGAGGAAAACCAAACTCCTCACCCAGGGACTGTTTTTTTTTTAAAAAACGTGTTTCCTAACTGGCTCTCAAAAGGGCTGGTTTACCGGCTTTTGGAGAAGCCTTCCACAGATGGTCGTATCCAGAGCTGAGCTTTTCTAGCTGCTGGTGGTAATCGTGGTTTTTGCTCGACCCAGATCCATTTTCCTGGAGCACCTCACCCTCTATAAAATCTGTTTCCTCTGCTGATAAAGCAACCCTCCTAGCTTTCCCTCATTGAGAAAAGAGGACCAGTTAGCACCTTCAAGAGCTTCCTCTTAACTTTGCCTATGACAAGAATTCTTGTTGTGGTTACTCTAAGCTTTGTAAGTCGTTTGTAAAAATGCAAATATTCTATAAAATCGTTCGATATTTCTATATAAAATTTGATTTAAAAAAGCTGTAATGCCACTGGCTGTACAATTGATTGCTAGATTATTGATACTAGACTACTAGATTGTTCAATGATTAGATTTTCTAAGTAGAAGTGTTGACTTTTACTTAATGTGTGTCGTTTTTATAGAAGCAGTTAAACAACCCTTTACTTGAATCCAAGGCCTTTCTACCTCTCATTGCACAAAAGGAAAATGAAAGAAGTAAAAAATGTTGCTTTTCATGACATCTAGTCTGTATTTGTGACTTTATTATTACTGATGTGCCTGCACAGATTGGTTCTCTGTAAGATTTAAATAATGAGATGCTTTATTAGCATCATTTCCTTTCATTCAGCTGAGACAATCTGTGAATATGGAGGAATATTTTATTGTTTTCCACTTTTGTGTGTGTGTGTGTGTGTGTGTGTGTGTGTGTGTGTGTGTGTGTGTGTGTGTGTGTGTGTGTGTGTGTGTGTATCAAAGTGTAATGCCTGCATATTGTTATCTCGAGTCTTTTTAAAGTGACTTCCTCACTAAATTTACTCAATCGTTTGCAATAAAAAAAATGTTGCAACAACGCTGCTAAATTTTGCTGCTGTTTTATTTGGTCTCAGGTGTTTATGCAGCAGTAGGTCTGCTGTTTCTTAAAAAGGCTTGCTGAAATACATTACACCCCAAGAACTGTGGTTGGAGAATAAACGAGAAAAAGCAATGTAGCTTCACCTGTTGACAGGAAATAGGAACGTGCTGGTTTCCTGTCCCCCCCTTCCCCCCCCTCCTTTAACCTTCATGTCTGTGCTACAAACCCCTGAGGATTTCGCTCATCTTGCACACACAAGCGTAGCTTTAATCTAAAGGATGGATTTCCTTCACCAAAGAGTTGTAACATTTTTAAGTTAAAATAGACTCTAGTAAATGAAGCTTAATATTTATATGGAGTTTAGAAACAAACTTACAACGGAAAACAATGCAATGTCTTATAGAGTAATATATAATTTAATAAATAGCTATTACGCATGTGTAAGAATAAGGTGTTTAGTGTTAGGTGCTATTATTGATGATATTATCGACACACTCCAGCAACATGCCTCCCTTGCTGTTTCTATATGTTACTTTAAAGCAGAACCAAGGATGAACAGCCATGTCCACACCATTTCCAGAGATGGAGATGTGGTTTGAAGATAAGCAACGTCCACACATGGGCCATGGACGTTTACTACATCTTCTTTCACAGTAACAAAAAGTAACAAAAAGCTTTTCTGAGCTCTTCTTTTCCTGGTATTATGAGCTTTGATAAATTAAGCGTTTTTTTTTTTTTTAATAAAAAAGTGGAGACACAATAGTCACCACATGCCAATACCAGTATTAGTGAAGTAGAATATACTCTAGAAGACTATAAAGTTGGCATATTAATTTAAGACCAGAAAAACAAGAAAGAGAGACAATTTAATCTTATCTTATGCTAATCCCATGACGAAGAGCTTGGAAAATACATTTTGTATGTTGCAAAAGAAGATGCATCAAGTGAGGCCCCTTTAAGCCAAACCCAGGCCAGTAAAACGTGCACGGTCCCTGCGTGGATGACAGTTATCTTCTAACCACATCTCCATCTCTGGAAATCTGCTAAAAACTTCTCTTCATTTCTTCATTTCGAACTTCTTTCAAACCTATTTATTCCCAAATATGTCTATTAAATACATTTGAATGTTGACCTTTTGATTATTTTATTACACACCTACTGTTTATTATGATTTCTTATTATTTATATTATTATTATTTATTAAACACATTTAATACCATAACACTATTAACTTAACTCTCAAATTTAGAGGTAGTAGAGTATATTGCAATATACGATACATGCAGATTAGCTATACATTACATATTATTTGCTAATCTATTGGACATATAGATTAGCCATATTTCCATTTTGATTCATAATAAATGTGCAAATGAAGATAGAGAATAGAGAATGTACTGTTACAAATGTTTTGTTCTACAATGTAATGTAGTTCTCAAATACATTGTTATTCGTTTAAATTAAACAACAGGAATCAGACATGGGGATTTCAGACACCATTATTAAGAACAACTTACATTTATCTTATTAAGGGTTGAGGGCCTTGCTCAAGGGCCCAGCAGTGGCAGCTTGGTGGTGCTGGGAATCGAACCCAAAAAGTTCCATTCAGCAGACCAACACCTTAACCACTGTGCTAACACTTCCCCATCATTGTTTAATATAACAGCATATACAGTGTTAATGACTGTAAATAAGGTTACGGCGTCTTATACCCTCTCAGGGTTTTCAACTTTGTCGTTTGAAGAGTTTCCAAGAGATTGTTCTAATAAGATTTTTTTTATATAAATAAAGCCATCGAAATAAAAAAAAGAAAAAGTACTGCACAGGTATACTTCCCAAATGCTGGAATACTGCATGCATACTATACATTTTAGTGTTTTTCCAAATACACCTGATTGAATTAATCAGTTAATTAACAGCCTTTCCAGAGCATGGGTTAAAGCAGAAAAAACATTTCAATATGCATGCCAGGGGGCACTCCAGGGGTTGGAAAGCTGTGGAGTAGGTTAATTCGCTTGGATGCAAATAAACACTTTTTATAGTTACTAAATAAAAGTACAAAAACTACATTCAACTTCGATATGCATGTGATTCCCTTTCTTTGGTATTTGACTTTCGTGCTTATTTATATACTGGTAATGAACAATTTTCTGTTGCTGTTGTAGCTCCTTAATCAATGCTGATAGATTGTATGGCTACACAGTATCATAGACTCTATCATGGCAAGACTTTTCATTTTGTCCAAAAAACAACTGTGATCATTTAGAATGAACTATATAATGATTCTTTTTTAAACCCTTTTTATTGTACAATACTATTAAGATCATTTGCGGAATAGTATTAGTACACTAATAATAAATGGCCATTTAGTTGAAGCTTATCAGTTTCTTTCTTTCCAAACCAGTGCCCCCGATAATGTTTTTCTGGGCCTTAATATATTTATGCCGCATAATTCACACCAACAAAATATCCATAACAGTGAATGTGTTCTCTTTCTTTGGTATCCCAACCCATCCACTTTCATCTTCTTTGGTCTACTTGACATACTGGCTTAATTTTCATGTTGGGGTCACAAACATAATGGCTGATTCTTCAACAGTCTATTAGGTGCTTTTATATATTCACTCGAGCGAAAGATTAATTTCTCTGCCACCCCTTAAATTTTTTCCTGTCATTTTTTTCCTGTTTCTTCATAAAGAGGGTAAATGTCAGGCATGCCTGACTCCTTCTACTGACACATCCATTCCAGCAGATGATTACCATAAGGAAATTGACACTTTTGTGTGCACAAGGGAATTTAATTTACTCTGACATCTTGCTGTATAATGTAATCCCAAAGAATGTGAAGCTCCAGATTGAGATTTTAAATACATTTGACTATTAATGTGATTACCAATCTTGAACACTTCAAACTTAAGCGTCTGAATCAATTATGGATTACAAGTAGTTTAAGCAGCTGAAATGTGGGCTGCTTAAAGATCCATGAAATAACAAGGGACTGCTCACTTCTGTCAGACTATCCATAATTGGTACTCAATTAATGGCGCTGATGAGTTTTAACTGCTACACCAATCTCATGGTAAGATTGTGGGGTAAATTTATAAAGGAGTGTTTCAATACAGAAAAAAACCTTTTTAGAAGTAAATAAAAATGGTATACTCAATTTCAACTGTATAGAATATAGTGACTTCGATCAGGCAAACTATAATGTCTGTGCCACATAAGAATGGGTAATAAAAAGAAGAAGAAGAAGAAGAAGAAGAAGAAGAAGAAGAAGAAGAAGAATAAATTAGTATGCATATAATCCAATTCCTCATTTGTTTGAAATAAACATTAAACATTATTGTGTTATATTACAAATGTCAGATTAATTTATTTAGTTTGTATTTATGCAGTTTGAAGATGTTTATTGCAGTTTCAGTCAAGAATTTACATATTCAAATAGATTTTGAGTAATTTTTGGAAATGACTGATTTGTTTCACTATAACATCGAGCTGATATATTTTGGTTGAGAAATCTTCACTGACAAAAATTGAGTAAATAGATAGGCCACTTTGTATTTGTACAAACTGTCCATAATGTATTCTGTTTATATGCAACGTTATGGCATGCTGTATTATACTCCCATGCTCCTGAGAGTAATTTATGCTTAGTCAGTGGGATTTGTTGGTATCTCTCTGGCTTGAAAGCCCCTGATCAGCTCTGGTAGGGTTGATTGGAGCCAGAGTACTCTTTGCTGAGTCATGCCCCCTGTTTGAATTCCCTCTGCTGGCCTCTGGCCCATGGAGTGGACCCGCCGCACACCTCCATACTGTAGAGTTATAGACAAAATGAAACCAGGACCTGGCATTAACAGTGTGCTTGAATGTCCTTAAAGATCCACTAATAACCAGTGAACAAGTGAGCAGGTAATTCTGCAGCAGTTTGCAATATTATCCATGTTTCCTCACTCACCCAAACCAACTGTCTGTGAAAGTCCTCCTGGCTGACTGGAGATAAGAGAGGCGTCCAACCCATGACTCAGCATTTCAAACAGCGACCTGAGCTGGCCAAACATTAGGATCGCAGGAAGAGAAAAGTTACAAAATTCTAAATGGCTTATTGACTTCAAGTGTAACTATGAAGCACTGTACTGGAAACATCATTTACAACATAATGACAAAACATGGGAATGGAATGAGTCTATTTATTTTAACTGAAATGGCTCCCATTCTCATTATTTATTGATAACTTCTATAAATATTAATGCAAAAATGATATCTCTTGGAATAATAGGTACCAGTATCATTAGTGCATCCATTTTGAGTCAAATGTCTAGTTTATTGATAGTAATTAAGCAGTGGCCGAGGAGGTTGATCATGAGCTCAATGAACAGAATCATTGTATTCAATCTGATTGGAAGCTGAAATGGTGACACGTAGCCATAAAGTAATAATGTAAAGGTATAGGTTATGAGGCATTTTACGTATTACATAATGTTACTGTGCTTTAAAATATTGTTTTGCTTGATGCAGGGTTCTTTAGATTAAATGTAAAATCAAAGCAATTAAATGAATAATCCAACATTTGGTAAATTAAGATTCACTAAACCAAACCATGATTAAACAAAATGGCATATCCATAGTGTAGGGCTTTAATAAAAGGAGCGCGTGAAAGAGGTCATGTGGTGCAGTCTAATAGTGGCTAAAGGGTGAGCATTAATTAATATACAGAGTACTGAGGGAATACTTTTTTTTTTTTTTACATTTCATGAGTCCCCATAAGTAAAATAGCTTTAAAAACATACTAAACAATGTTTTATTAAACGGTAAAAATGCAGAATGTTTTGTGTGTGATGTGTAGGTTTAAGGGTATGTATGTGTGAGTGTCTGTGTACATTAGTAATAATGTATATGAAATGCTACACACACACACACACACACACACACACACA
>JAOUQX010000033.1:9206056-9223486 GCA_028566295.1 Liobagrus marginatus
GTGTGTGTGTGTGTGTGTGTGTGTGTGTGTGTGTGTGTGTGTGTGTGTGTGTGTGTGTGTGTGTGCGTGCGTGCGCAAGCTTGTTTTCATGTATTTATGGGGACAAATTTGTTTAATGACATGGTTATTACACTGTATTACGACAATCGTGTTTTTTCGAGTTAAACGCATTTCACGAGTCCCCATAAGTAAAGTAGGTTTAAGAACATACTAAACAATGCTTTGTTAAAAGTGTAAAAATGGAGTATGGTTTGTGTGATGTGTAGGTTTAGGAGTAGGGGTATACAATGTAAAGTTTGTACATTATTCTTATGGATTGTCCTCACTAATATAGCAAAACAAGTGTGTGTGTACTACCCTAATTATTCTCCCACCTTATCACTTACTTAATAATAATATTTTTAATAGTAACAATAATAGCTCTAGAATAGTTAAATGAAGCTTCAACAATCTTGAACAACAATCAAGCTCCATCAATGATGGAGACAATGCCACAGACCCACAGAGAGATGTGGTATATTCATGCTTCTATATAATCTCCAGTGATGCTCTTTAAACATGTTTTTGTTCATATCTGAATATTTGTTGATACAGTAGTAAACCAGGTCATATAATAGTCAGTATTGTCTAGACAAAACCACAAGGGTAGTTACATATTTTTTATTGCACAATTGCAAGTATCTGCTTCTTAAATGCAAAGTTAAAGGAACATAATGAGTACTATAATAATTTTTAGATTTATAGATTAGTAGTGGTGATTAAATCTTTGTGGAATTTCATGATAAGTTAAACAGCATAAACACAGGAAAATAATTGGCAGGTTCTTTATTTGGACATTGTTGTGGGTTTGCCTCTACTCCTTGCTTGACCAAAGACTGTCCTCCAGAAATTATGCACAGTTACTCTAGCCATTAGAGTTGTAATGGTGAAGTTCCGTCGGTACCATTCTCTAGAAAATACAGTGTTAGTTTTCCATCTATTTTCTGTAATCTGTCCGCATACATGAGGCAACTACAAATGACTTGTACAAAGGTAACAAATGTAAAAAATAAGAAGGTGTATATACTTACTTGTTATAGGCTGCATGTTTGTCATAGTTTTTGTCCAAGAAATTTTTGTAGAAGGTCGATATTTCCTCGCTAGACAAATTTCGTTTTCTTCCTGCAATGTAGACCCAAGATGTAATAGTAGCAAACCTTAAATAGATCTATCAATATTTAGCCAGGTAACAGACTAAATAACATATTCGTCAAAGTCAACTAAAATAGATGGAAACATCATTAAAGTGCAACAATATTTCCTGCAAGTGCAAAATGAAATGCAAAATACATTGTGCGGTTGATAGTTTTGTTTGAGATAAAATGGACTTGTCCTACTCAGGAATCACCAATCTTACCTGCAAAGAAAGGCCTAACGGTCCTCAAGCTTTCCTTCCAGCTAGATGAGTTACATATCTAATAAGCACTTGAAACCAAACTTCAACTGATGACTAAAGTGGCTTCTAATATGTTAAAATTAACATATGCAGCCACACGTCCTTTACGTGTAAGAAAATTTACAGCCCTAGTTGTTAAATGTCTCTGACTTCAGTTAATAAAAATGTACAGTATTATAAGATAACTATTTCCAATTAAAACCCACTGACCAGTGGAAACAGTTATTATTTTCTGATGCCATTTACTATGTGCAGTAAACAAAACAAATAAACAACAGCTTTTTACTATATTGCCCACTCTTAATTAAAAACAAACAGCAATAATAAACTATTGAACCACTTACCATTCTCGTCTCTTTCTGTCAGCCCTCTTGCCCTTAACTGATACTGTATGTATTCTTCTTTCTCCTATTAAGATACGAGTTAGCCAGACTAAAAATTCAAATATTTTCTGAGACAACAATTCTCCAAAAGTCACTTAAAATAATAAGTTATAGTAATTTAACCATATTTAAACAGAAAAAATGAGTATAAAAACACTGCTCTCTAATGGAGGAAAATAATAACAGAGCTGCTGCCTTTCGTCACCTTGCTAAAAGTGATATTCTGCCTGGTCCAGAACTCATGGTTCCAGTCCTCTGTGTCCTGCCTCAGATGTCTTAGTTTTCGCTCCAGCTGGGTCTCATGCTCAGGGATATGGTATATGATCGGCCGCAGGTTTGACAGTCTGTCTGGTGGCCCAATCCAATCATATTTGGATGTTGATGCAGGGATAAATCTGGTTTTCTCAAATAAACAATGACAAGCCAATATTTAAACTACAAAAAACAAATATAATTATATAGAATGATAATTATAACAAATTAACTATATTACTATTACTAAATAATGTAATTAACAATTAATAAAAAAAATTATAATAAAAATATTTTAAATGCACTGCTGCCAAGGCCCTAATGTAACCCTTGTATTGTCTCACCATCAACCATGGAAATATTGTCCCTCTAATTTCACTGTTTGTAAAGAACGCAATATAATATTGTGACCCAATTCTGGGTTACACGATGTTCATTCCAAGCACTTGCATAAAAATTAAACCATGTTTCTAATCTAAACACTGGCCAAATATGGCTCAATGACAAAAGGAAATAAGCAACTTTGTGATCTTGTAGAAGTCGCACCATGAGGAACTGCAACTGTTTGGAAAGGAAGATGAGGCTCTATACAGTGATCATAAAAATGTGATCAGTGAGTGTGTTAAAACTAAGGGAGATTTCATATTTTGACAAATTTCACCTAAAAAACAGGAATAACAAAAATTTCACCTTTAAAACCAAATCAGTTTGTAGTACATTTAAGGCCTGGTAGATGATTTCAGAGAGATTTAGTTCAAAAACATCTTTTGTTATACTGGCTGAAAGTCTTTTCACATATTGATAGTACTCTAAGTTAAGTGGTCTAAATGTATTTAATCTACAAATTTACAAAAGACCTACAAATTTTCGTCCAATCAAAACGTTCGATACGAACATTACAACAGGCTGTCCTAGCTACCTGTCACACATATGTATTTGCATACCTCTGCTGTTCATGTGTTTTGGAGGACGCGTGGAAAATGATTATGCAGGCAGGGAAGATCTTTCAAAGCTAGAATGCTATTTTTGAGCCTCCCCGAAATATTCTACCCCCTACCTTTAATTGGTTTAAAAACACCTATTAATTCAGGAACATATTCTGTTGGTAAGAGATGCCACCGTTTAAACTAGTTAATCATCCCCACAAACGTGCAATACGTTCAGTACATCAAATATAATCTTTATGTTAAGAAATATAGTATTTGACAGCTACAAGGTGATTAGCTCGAGAGCTACATACCTCTGATATCTCCGGTGGTGTTTGATTAGCGCGGTGTCGTACACTCGTCAGGACACCACGAGTTAAGCACTGAGACCGAAAGAGCAAACACTCTGCTAGTCTGACTTTCATTTCGAATCACATTACCACCAATCCGCCAACCTTCACAAACATGTAGTAACCAAATACACAACTTTACACGAAATCGCCTTTATCGATCTCACATGGCTAATTTCGGGATTGTTTTCAAAATAAAAGTTTACCAACGGATGGTAGAAAAAGCGGTTACTTTTTTTAAAGGAAAAATTTATGTGGAGTGGATTTTAATACTAATTCGCACTTCACTTTGAGTTTTAGTGTATGAGGTTAAGAGAAAGAAAGTAAGTATAAACCTTTATTTATGTATCACTTTTTAAAACAGTGTATACAAAGTACTTCACATGAGAGAATGTAAGAATTTGTTATTATGCAATCTGTATTTTTTGTATTATAGTAGTATTATATGGAAGTAAATTAATGTCAAATTTATATCAATATAAATAATAAAATAAATAAAACTATGTACTTTTATAAATCTATAACTAAAACGTAACACTGTGTCGTTTAAATTGATAAAAACTGTAAGCCGGCAAGTTCTGTAATTTCCGATTTCACACTTCCGGTTCCTTTTGTTGCTATGAAATAACGTTTTAAAATGATTGTTCAAAATATTTAGTGGTTATATAAACCACAAGCACTGCATTAAGGAGTGTGATGATTGTGAAGCAGGTTACTAACAAAGATTAAATATACTTATTTACGTTTTGTACAGGGTGCAGACTGATGAAAATTAAGAAGAGAGTTGAGAGTAGTTTATTGACATTTAAAGAGCGTCCCAATTCTGTAAAAGTTAATCAGAAAGAAACTAAAAACCAAGTGGTATTACTGTTGCTGCGTTTATGGAGGAGCCATTTAAAAGGCACCATTATTACTTTTGAAAGCGCTGTATCAGTACGCGCTGTATAAGTACCGGTACGTGCGCTTTTGTTTTGACCAATATAGAGAGCCTGTGTGTTCTCCCAGTGGTCACAGGATGCAATAAGATTTAATCACGCTGTGGTGGTGCTCACAACACAGGTGCCGATGGCTGTGCGCTGGTTATGCAGGTACGTAGCTAATATAAAAACTCTTGGTGATCAAGTGTGTTAGATATTAATTTGCGTAAATGATATATTAAAATAACTAAATATTGAATTGCTACACGGCCTTGTTTGATTTTTTTTAGTTTTTGTTCTGCGCTGTCAGAGGAAACTTATTCCCATCCTGGCGATTACTGTAGTTTGGAAACACTGACTGGCAATCATATTAAACATTTATCCACCCAGCAAAGATTTTTGAACGCGTTTCTACAAATACATTTTTGCCCGTGCTTGTCCAAGAGCTAAGCAAATGCCCGGCTAGCTTTGTAGCTAACTGGCAGCAGGATAAGATAGCTGGTGTACATAAGAGATTATCCCACTTTTGTGTTTAGGAATGGCGGCTTTACTGACTCGCAGTAATTGTTTTACTTTTAACGAAAGGTTGTGTTAGTGCAGCATTGGCATTTTGACATTCTAAATTATTGCCATTTGTCTGTTACTGGGGTGACCAAAACCTGGCGCCCCTACGCTCCGTGAGTTGGTTTCGTCTGTTGGATGGGCGGGGCACTGATGCAGCTCAGTCTGAATCAGCTGCGTGAAGTCGCTCGTTTTCAGCAGCCGCAGCGACTGTGCTGATTTACTGAAGTAGTACCGCGCAAAATATTTTCTCAGTCTAGCTTATGGAAACGGACCTCCGCAGAAATGTGCGCGAATGTCTTCGGCATGTTGAAAAGGTGAGAAATAGCTCGCGTATCTATGGCGGTGGAGCGTCATTTGCCTTTCTAGTTCAGTTGTCTGGCGGTGAGCTGGCAAATTGCCTCCTCTGCCCAGACGTGCATGCTGAATGCAGGGCGGTGTATGACCACTGAGGCATGTGTGTAGGAATAGTCACTTCCTTTTGTGTCGTAATCCACATGTGGGTTGCAAATAATGGTTGCTATACATAGTGACAAATTTCTGGTCAGCTGCCGTATAATATACCTAGCAAAGATCCTCCTAATATCTCGGGTATGAACCTTTATGAGTATCGGACTACATATTCGTGTTCTCCTAATTATAACAGGTTAAGGCATTTGGATTGCCTCACCCCACCCTAGTTAGCATAATCCAGAGCTGTCATGTTGTGCCCATCCTCACTGGGGAATCAGAGACCTGTAGCAGATGCATGCCATGATATCATGAGAGTATCCTCTGATGGACAAGCATGCAAGGGAATCTGTAGAGCATGGGGATCAACCTTCTGATCTGATACACAGTGTTAAGCACATGCTGTCATTCCATATGTTTTTCTTAGCCCTTAAATAAGATGTCAGGGTAGTTATTGATTCTAGTTTTATGCATGATGTCAGGTTGAAACAAGCATGTACAGATTTAAGTAAGAAAAAGGCTATAAAGCTCAACAATGCTTTCAGATCCTTTAACCGGCTTTATAACTGAATTTGGTAACGACCCACATAGAATGTAGTATTAGGTCAGTGTAATATATCCCGGATCTTAGGTAACATCAGTTGAGATGAACGACCGTGGGATAAGCCACACTGTTTCTCATGCATTGCTTTGTCTTTATCTGGTTATATAACTACATAAAACAACTGGACTGACTACTAGGCCTACAGTTTATTTCTAACATGACTGCTATACAAAAATAAAATGCATTATGCACACTTCCTGATTGTAGGTTTAGGTTAATTTCATTAATTTATTCATTCATTATCTAGCACTTGTCCTGTTCAGGATCGCAGGGGTGCTGGAGCCAGCTGACTTAAGGCGTGAGGCAGGGTACAACACTTCCGACAACCAGTCATACATTCTATGGACAATTTAGAGTAGCCATTTCACTGATGCCCAACCGCATCTGTTTGGTGGCAGGAGGAAACTGGAGTGCCTGGGGAAAACCCACGCAAGCATGGGGAGAACATGCAAACTCCACACAAACACCCTGGGCGGGGAAATGGCGCCCAACCGCATCTGTTTGGTGGCAGGAGGAAACTGGAGTGCCTGGGGAAAAGCCACGCAAGCATGGGGAGAACATGCAAACTCCACACAAACACCCTGGGCGGGAATCAAACTCTGAACCTTCTTGCTGTGAGGCAGGAGTGCTAACCACTCTGCCACCGTACCGCCCTAGGTTTAAATTGTAATTTGGGTAGGTTAGGGTTTGGTTAGGGCAGGCTTAAATTGATGCAAAATAAATATAAATGTAGAATACAGGTTTACCAAATCATTCTGGACAGCTTTTCAACTTAGGAATTGAAAGTTTTGGATGCTTAATGCTTCTAAAAGACATATTACTAACCCGTATCAGCAGTTATCTGTATATAATCTATATAATCTTGCAAGTTCTTTGTCATACGCAAATAATATCCAAGTTTCTAGAAATCAATTTCAAGCCATTGTTTAATTTTTATAATTCTAAAAGTCTCTTTGCATTATACAAATGTGAACTTTTTAAAGAACAATATTACAGCTCCCGACTTAACTGTACCCATTTATCTTCAGCATGTTGCTTCCTACTTAGTGATTATATTGTCTGTTGCAGTAAATGTACTTGGATGGGCTGCTAGTCCATCACAAGGCACCACATACACGCACAAATTCGCATACTCCTTTACTTTCATATATGGTCAAAAGTATTTAACACCCTTCATCCAAGGAAGATGGTTAAATCACTTCCTGGAAAAATTCAACTTGCTCACTGATCATTTCTTAAGATTGTCAGAATGAAATAATTTTTCATTTTAAGCATTAATCAAAGATAAGGTACTACATGTGTAGGGACAGGAATGGGTTCTTTAGAGGTCATGTACTTGCAATGTTGGTATTGCTATTATACACTCCAGGCAGAGAGTTTTAGCATTTTTATTTAAATTTTAATAAAGTTGTGTCACTGAAAGTGTATCCTTCAGAAAGAGCTTTTATCAGTTATATAACGGGGAGGCAAGAGTTATTAAAATAGCAGTTGTTGTGGATGCATAGAAAAGATCTCATTCGGAATGAACTGGCAATATCAACTGTTTGGCCCCTTACAGCTATATTCCACTTTAGATTTACACAGAATTATCTGATAAGCTACAGAAATAGAATCACACAAACATATACACATTTATCTTCAAGTCATGGTGAAAACAGATTCTGCCACTTTAACAAGCAAGTCTGTGACCTGAAAATGTGACGTCACAGACATCTTTGTGAAATAAAAGCTCCCAGCTGCCAATAAAATGCTTTCCATGGTCTTTAAATCTGTGGAGCGTGCAGGCACAGAGGCTTGTTTGTGTTTTGTTTGCTGGTTCTGCCTGAGTATTTACTTCTCATTGGATATCCCTCTGGAGCAGAGCATGTAAGTACTTCTGCTTGAATGCTGTCAGTAAAGCAGTGTAGACTACATTGTGGCAATGAATTAACTGGACTAGCCAACATACTTTCCTAGGGGAAATGTTTCTTTGAATGATATGGCTATACACATGCTTTTTCCTGTTATGATCAGACTGCTGCTGTCCGATATTGGCAGATAGGTTAGCGTGGTTGGTTGCAACTCTTGTCAACATGTCCTACTGACAACGGCCCTTTAATTATCTGTCGCCGCTCCTGGGACCAGATAATTATTTGATATTTTAGTGACTTCCTTTTTTCATGAATGCTCCTGATGATGGTTGGAGGACATGGAAGTAAGAAAAGAGGCTATGCTTAGATCGTACATCCAAAAACACGAGGCATTGTTTTAAAGGAGTTTGTTGCTTGGCAAAAAATTTGTTTCCTTTTCTGATTTGTCTCTAGAAGATTTTAAAAAATAAAAAATTTATTTGAATCTCTACCACCATGGTTTTTTCATTTCTTTTTGTACACCAGATTTAAATAATGTTTATTCTTCTTGCTCCATTTCATTCTCTGGTATTTTTTCTTTCTTTGTTCATTTTTCACCTATACACACCCACACAACCTCTCTCTCTCTCTCTCTCTCTCTCTCTATCGCTCTCTCTCCCTTTCGTCAGCCTGTTTGGGAAGCCTTTTGATGGTGGAAAGAGGACGATGGATCATGGCAGCCAACAGCAACAGCAGCCACAGGCACAGTACATGGCAGGGCCATTCCAGGCATTTATGGGTCCTCAGGGTCCATACCCTGGGCCCCACCCCACTCTATTGCGCCTGGATGAACTGCATAGGGAAGTGGTGGCGTTAGGACAGCAAGTATGTTCCTTCAGTGGCCTGCAGAGTGACCGAGAGTACAAACGACTTGAGCGGGAGTTGACACAACTCCAGCTGGAGGTGGATCAGGTAAGGAGCTGAGGTGTTTTTGTTTATTGACGTTATATACATTTGGTGTAATATAAAAGATGTTAAACTTTATTATACATGTAGAATATTGTGCCATTCAAAATGTAACATCTTGTTCCATGATCACTTGAATATGTCATGAGGTTAGTAGATGATGTTGGGATTTTGTCTCCTCTAAAATGTGTTAGGAACTTGACTTTATTTAGCAACCGGCTGAATGTGCGAAATGGTTTTAGGTGTTCAAATATCTGCCGGAGCTTATGACAGACTCTATGACAGACTCCTAAGTAACTGAGTGTCATTTTCTTTCATGTGAAATAGAAAATAAACATTGCTGTGCGGTAGGTCAATTAAGTTACAGTTCTTATAGTGTGTGTTTGTCACTTACTCTCTATGGAAGCTGGCAGTTAAGAACTATTCTTATTGTAACATTGAATTATGAATTTCTCCAGCAGTTATTTTATATGTAAACTACCCATTAGAATGAATATATACTATAATAATATTATTATTATATTTTATGGCCTTAGTGACATTGATGAAGTTTATGCTTGACATTTCTTTCTATAACAAATGACAATAGTGAAGTTCTTTCAAATGTTCCCCCAACAAATAGTTATTGTTAGGACCTTTTAAAAGCAGTGACCTGTTTGTAAACTTTAAGCCTTTTCCTGGAAATTCATCCAGAAGCTGGTTGGGAAAATCCTAAGAATGTGCAAAGCTATATCAGGAATTGTTCATGTTTTCATTATTATAACAGTACTTCAAAATTAAATTACAGTAAAGCGAAATCTGTATTATGGCTTGCAGGTATTAAATATTATTGTCGTTTACACCATGTTGATGATCGTATATGCATGCCTTTCCACTAAGGTGGAGACAGAGGGACGGATAGAACTCCAGCAGGCTCGGAAGCGAACAGCGGGGGAGGTGGAGGGATTGTTGCGCTACCTGGAAGGTAATGCTAACCACCCATCTCGATTAGCTATAGAGGCGCTAAGCCAGGAGGCACAAAGGCTCCTGCTGGCAGGCGTGGTATCCCCGTTTCGGCTAGGGCAGGCACAGGATCCAGCAGAGAGTGGTGAGGAGCTTGTGGAGGCTGTGCAGGATGTGGCAATGCGCCTGGCCCAGATCAAGACTGGCGGAAGTGTGCCACTCAGGAAGGCTCGGTACCGTGCGCTTACCCGTGTGTGTGCAGTACAGGATGTCTTGGAGGGCCGTGTGCGCACGCACACACTTGCACTGCCGCTGTCTGATGAAACCCATGAGGCTGTGCAGCGCATCAATCATGTGATGGTGCAGGTTAGCAATATCAGAAACGCAAGGTTTCATTGATTAAATCTGACAGCAGTTTAAGATGCATTTACATTTACAAACATTTAATTCTTTGTAACATGTTTAGACACATTAGACTTCTTAACTAATTTATGGGTTGCTAGTTTACCATATAGCATATGCAGAGACTGACTTGAGTGTATTTGCAGGTGAGTGGTGCCCGTTGTCAGCTGGTTGCGCTGCTGATGGGGTTGAGTGGGCGGGATAGCTGTGCCCACCTAGCACGTGTACTCACTGAGCTGTTAGTAGAGTTGGATGCACTGGATGTGTCTAGTAGCTCAGCTGTAAGGAACTACAGGAAGCAGGTGGTGGAAGAGATCAATGGCCTCCTTAAACACCTTGACTTGGAAGGGGAGGGAGATGACACTCGCAGGTAATGGGCACACAAACACACTCACTCACTAAAAAAGTACAATGTGTTATTACTCAAAATCTATATGAATATGTAAATTCCTGACTGAAACTGCAATAAACATCCAGTTTACCATTTCTTATTATAAAATTATTATTTTCTATTAGGACATGACATTTTTGGACTTAATGGTCTGTTTAAAATGTAGGGTTAATGAATACAAAAAAGGTAAAAACCCAATGATAATCTGTTTACTTGCAACTTCTTTTTAGAAATAAAAAAACTTGTTTGTTTAACTTGGTGCAAAAAGGCTCCTGCAGAGATAAGCTAATGCAGTTGTATTAAAGCTACACACGAATGTCATTGTGTAATTTCTGATTAACCTCTTGAGCGAGCAGTGGAGCATATTTATTAGACTGCTTCAGAGAATGTGTCATCAGCACATTACCCAGCAGTTGGGTTCTGGTGTGTGTAGACACATTTAGTTCCAGGGATTTGTTAGATAACAGAGCAGTGTATGTCATAAAGGCTTGTCTTTCAAGAGATGAACTTCAGAGATGAGAAGTGAATGCTTTTCGCTATAGCTATGTTTATAGTTTGTCTGACATGTAATATAGTTTACTGTTGAGTTGTTTAAGCACTTAACAGAGAATAAAACCTCCAAGCCACAGCATTCCCCTGTGCATGTAGATATGGTAGCAAAATGGTGGAACATGTGATGCATAACACCCTTTATTGATTTATTTACTCTCCAATTTTACCCAACCCTGTCGTACACACAGTGTATTTCAAAGCCTATGTTAAATACTAAGAGAGAGAATTTCTTTATGAACACTACGTTCCATTATAAACGTGGAGACTAAATTTTTATTTATAGTAACCGTTCTTCACACTTGAGAACTGCAAACAATTCTGATACATGTGCAGTAAGAATGATATTTGAAACAAATTTGACATATAAATACATTTACAAATTAGTTTTTTTTATCTTAAACAATTTTAAGGACGTGTCCACACTGCTTTTAAAAGAGTTATATTTGGTTTATTACAAGGAACCTTAATCAATTTCGTTTTTGTTGTACTAACCCTAACATCCATATGATGGCAACATTTCTGTTGGAAAAAATTCCACCATCTGTTGCAATAAAAAAAACCCAGAAAGATTTCACTATGACATCAGGGACATTTTCTGACATTTATAGTCATTTTCTGACTTCTATTTCTGAAAGTCTGATTTCATGAGAATGTAAATAAGTTGTATGCAGCTCTTTGCAGCTGCACAAGAATGTGTTCTTGTGTAAATTAAAATGGTTCGGATTTTGTTTTTCAGGTATGACCTGACCCAAAATGACTCCATCCGTGAAATTGAGGCCATCCGAGGTCATGTGTCTGTGCTGCGGGGAGAAGTACTGAGACAGGGCATAGCAAACCAGGGGGTGGAGCTTCAAAGTCTGTTAACTCATCTAGACCAAGTGGACACTGGACGGAACCCCTGTATTAGAGAAGCACGGCGAAGAGCTGTGCTAGAGATCCAGGCAGTCATAACCTATATTGACCTCCGGGAAGCCCTTGGCCGCCGGAACCCTGGACCTGATGAGCCCCCACCTCACGTGGCCGTGTGGCGTGTCCTGGCCAGCCTCTCTGACCTTCATTTCCAGGTGCTCGGCTTTGATGGCAAGAGAGCTGACAAGAGCTACATGGTGCTTGAAGAGTTGCTGACCAAGCAGCTTTTGGCTCTGGATGCTGTAGACCCTCAAGGGGACCAGGGAACAAAAACAGCCCGTAAACAAGCAGTAAAATATGCCCAGAACATTCTTGCCTACCTGGACATGAAGACAGATGAGTGGGAATATTAAGAGAGTCAAGAAAATAAAAGCCGTATACTGAAAAGATTCACTTGCCCAAAGTGAATGAAAATGTTTTGTGCCTAGGTGATGGCATGGGGCTGAGGACTTTCACAAGTCGGATTTGTATATAAAATACTTTGTGCTAGATGGTAAATTTTTCCCTACATGCACTGCAACCTGCTTTATAATTTATGGATATTATCATAGTCATTGGGTAGTGGGGCAGTTGTTGTTACTAAAAACAGAAGTTTTGTTCACTAAACCCTCTGCAAGCAAACCTATGCAGCATTTGAGTGTTCTGTTGCGATTCTGACTCAACAATGTGCTTTTTTTTGTGATTTTGAATGCATCATAGTTTACTTTGTGCTGAGTGTGGTGTGGAGCTAAACCCTGTTTTGCCAGCAAAAGCTTGCTTCCCAGTCGACCCCTTGTCAACAAGAAGCATGTCCAGAGGACTTCAGCTGTGGTGTTACTGCAGTTGCAACACAAAACTCTATTCCTGCCTACACAATAACTTTTCTCATTAGAATAGGCTTGATTAACCACATAGCATATGTAAACATTTGACAAAAATTGCTTTGTAGATTGGCTGGTCTGAATAAGTAGCATAGAAAGATCTGTTCAAAAGATTTAGTACCAGGATTCAGAATTTACACCCAAATATTTAATAACTTCCATGCATCCATTACTTAGAATGATCAGATTCTAGGTGTTCAGTTTCAGCAGTTGTTTCAGTTTGGTTGTCAAAACCGTGCCTAAAGGTGATCGAAAAGTGATTCTTTTGAGAAAATCAATGAGGTTACAAATATAATGCAAGGATAATGAAGCATGATTGAAATAAAAAGGGAGATAAGTATATTTATAGCTGTTGTCTGCAGGCTTTGCATCTTTGCAGATAATGAAGGAATGGATAGAGTGAAGGGGATTTCACTGCTTGCCATTGCTAGGTCTCTGTGCCTCCTAGGCAGTGTATGTGTCATGATGCTAATCTAAGTAGGCATGAGATTCCGGAACAAACCAAACAGATGTGGTACAGTGTCACGGGCGATTAAAATTAGCACCTGAAATCACTCTCAAATGGTCAGGGTTGTCATGGTTACAAACAGCAGGGCTTTGTCCCCTCGTACGTAGTTCACACGAGTATATCATTGTAAATAAGTAGTGAGTCATGCATCTTGATCAGATTGCCACATCAGCTTTGATTAACCTGACTCATCAGCGCAATCACTTAATATTCCATTCCCCCCCCTTTTTTTCCCCTTTTTCCAATTAATCATTTCCCATTTCATCCTCGAGTCCTAGCTTTGCATGTTTGTTCTGTGATGCATGTTTCTTGGTCATGAAAACCTTTGCTTAATTAGTTTCAAATGTGTTTAAATAAAAATAATTATAGTATTGCAGTCATAACTTTGTAAGCTATCAGCCATCTGAAGAAAAAAATTATCCGAAAGGATCATTTGGCCGACACCTGAAATGACTGAGGATGTGATGCAAAAAAGAATTGCAAAGGGCTAAAAACTGAGACAGGAATTTGATCCTGTGAAATACAAATTAAATTGAAGCTGTGAAATGAAAAAGAGGCAGTAAAGAAAAGCCAGATGTAGTAACTGTCCAGGATTTTGTTGTGGTCTCATAGTCTGCTTCTGTCACTGTCGCATTCGGTCCTCATAGGGTGTTGTCTGAGTTTGTGGTGACCATTGTTTTAGTCAAGCTGAAAATCTTTAACCCAGACAAGGCCCAACACTGATCTAAATGAAGAATGAAAATCCAATCAAACGGCTTCATGTTTGTGCACTTAACTTCTGTCTGGACAGCTACAGCAAAGCACATAAACGCTCGAAAATTTTCTTAGACCCACACAGTGGTAACATTTAAATGTGCCAATTTTCTAGTGCCAACACGTGTGAAAGTTGTTTTGAGTTGAACGCCTATGAAAGTTGCATTGTTTTTGTCTGACACAAACCATGTTTAAAAATTAGTCTGTTGCAAAGATTTGGTTTGAGGCCACTTAGGATTTTGAAGAGAATTCATACTGAGGTTTTTTTTTTTCCCCTTCAACAGATCTGTGCTTTTTCTGTAAAAGTCATGCAATCATCTCAGTAATGCTGTCTCCATGGTGACAATACAATTCATGGTTTTGTCTTAAAAAAAAAGACCTCATACAGTGTACAGAGTGTGGGTTTGAAAGAGGCAACATTGGTTGATGTTTTAAGTAGTATATAAGATAGGTACTTTAGGTCTAGTTAGAGTCAAGACACTCAAAATATTTGAATTTAGTCATTCACTGTTATCCAATTTTTTAAGCATCTTGGACACAAAGCAGTGCTGGATTATGAAATTCAGTACTAGAGATCATGATCTGATCTGGTGCTAAAACACTCAGATGGTTTACTTGTGACCTGTTCTACTGATTATTGCTTGATAGCATTTTTGGGGCATAGGCTGGTACACAGTGATAGCTGTTTGTCTAGCAAACCCAGATGCTTACTAGTCCTTGGTGAATGGATGTAGGTGAGTTCTAAAAATTTCAACTGACTGTCCGATATTATGGATGAACCACTACATTGCAAAGTATGTAGTAAGATATAAAGCACTTTTAATTCAGTTGATTTTAGTTTCATCTCACGCTCTTTTCTCTCGTGCCAAAACTAAAAGTGTTTATGCTTGTATCACATCACATAAACCACAGAAACATCAGCTGCATAGAGAATGTAGTAAGGAATGTCCTATTTCTGTGGCACACCAAAGTTTATTGTGAGCTTCCCTGTTCCTAAACTTATATAATGATGAAGATTATTTGGTATTACCAAGAAGGGAAGGAAAAAGGGATGAGAGCAGTTTTATTTTACTTATCAGACCACTTGATGGAGAATGTAAGTAACGTAAGCTTTACAGAATAATTTTCTCAGTGTTACATACAATTTTAAATATTGTTGGTTGTGTGAGGCTTGCTATGTGTGCTGTATGGAGTACGCTTGTACAGAAAAAGCGCACAGTTTTGACCAGCTGTATGAATGTGTTAATTATTTAGAGTATTTACACTTTATGATCTCTATAGCAAAGGTGAGAAATAAAGGTGAATAAAATTCCACTGCATGGCAAGATGTTCATTTGTGCCTGAACTGGATCAAGTTGTTTCTATGGCAACATTTCCCATTTAAAAGCAAACGGCAGGTAAAGTATTCAGAAACCGCAGTTGGATCAAACAGTGTAAGGAGCACGGAAGACCGTCAAATTGTTTTTTTCCTTTTTTAGAATCATAAGACTACCAAGATTTCTTCCAGTAAAACACTCACTTCATCTGCATATCTGTTGTACACTTACAATCCAAAATACTTGTGCAGGGCTTGTAGAACCTGTGCTAAAATTATACCAAAAGACAAGATCAGAGCTCCTGCAGGGAGAATTGCAATCAATAGCACTAGGTTTTTCATACACGTGTATCTACTAGTTAAGAGCATAACCTAAATAGATGCAATAGGTTTACTGTAAATATTACAACTGACCTGGAAATGTGAAAAGTGTTGATGCAACATCCTACCATTCCTAACGTACCAACTGTTCAAAAGCCACTTTAGTTCTACCATGTGTTTTTTTCCCCAGAAAAATAATTATTGCAGATATGTCAACAAAATTCTACTACAGTAAAATCTGGCTGTTCTACCAAAACAAGTAATAATATGAAAAGTAATTAAGCATGAGTAAATCTAGGATAAACTTTTCCGTGTAGTAGAGGTAAAACGGGTGCGCTTGAAGTAATGGCCTAGATTTTGTAAAGACCCAGACTGATCTAGCTTCAACATTTAGATTGCAGTGCTTTGTAATTAATATAGTTGCTACAACAACAAAAATGAGCAAAAAATAATTACAGTCAAGATAGGAATGAATTAAAATAATTACCACTTATAAGCACTTTAATGGTTCACATAAATATACTCTTATGCAATTATCAGTCAATTATGTAGCAGCAGTTCAGTGCATAAATTCATGACAAAACGAGGCAGCAGCTTCAGATGATGTTCAAATAACTTATCAGAATGAGGAACGATTTTATATCAGTATTTCTGACTGTGGCACTTCAAAATGCACAACACAGAAAATTGAGTGGGATGGGATAATACAGCAGGGAACTACGCCGTGTTATATCAATAGACCACTGAGTCTGCAGTGGACACAGGCATAACAAAACCGGACAGCTAAAAATTGCAATAACAAAGCCTGGCCTTATGAAGCTGAATTTATTTTTCAAAATAAACCAGAATCTCAAAATAATGTTTGCAACATCTTGTGGAATACATGCCACAAATAATTAACCTTGTATATCAGTATAGTGTTTCTACAGTGTTCCTTGATTAAGTAACAGTAAATCCCTCTGACTATGTTTGTCATGGAGGTCGTATTCTTATGTTGTATGCAAACAACATTTCTAAGTGACAGTTGACATAA
The DNA here is from genome assembly GCA_028566295.1 of Liobagrus marginatus. Classification (NCBI taxonomy): domain Eukaryota; kingdom Metazoa; phylum Chordata; class Actinopteri; order Siluriformes; family Amblycipitidae; genus Liobagrus; species Liobagrus marginatus. The sequence goes on from JAOUQX010000033.1 coordinate 9,222,716, forward strand.
ACACCACAGCAGTAATTGCTGCCTCCAAGTTTGATGTATGGAATTGTCTAAAAATGTCTTTGTATAAACTTAAACATTCTTCCCTGCGTCTGAGTGAACAACGTGAAATGTACAGTAGAACTATAAATATGTTTGCATGCCTTGCCAATGCAGTTACCGTTGTAACCAAACCATGCATGTTTAAGATTGTCTGCAGGAATTTGGTCAAATTTATAATCAAGTTGATCAACATGCATAGTCTTATATAAAAATATACAATAATACACTGCAGCTGTATTAGACAGAGTCTCTTCTCTTGTGTGAAAATACATCTGGCTAAATTATACCTACGTTGTCATTTTGTTTGGGTAGAAGCCAGAAGATCACAGTTAATGTTCTCTTCATTTTAACCACTGAGCTCTGGATAAGAAAGATACAGTGAGATACAGATAGCAAGAACCCTACTCAGAAGCAGTCAAATTTAGAAATACCACACATTGTATATTTTGTTTTTTTCTTCAGTTTTTCAGATTGATCCGATTTATCAAGTTCAAGTTCAAGTTTATTGGTCACATATATACATTGTGCAATACAGCATATAGTGAAATTCTTTGGCGACTACCTGGGCTTTTGCGTTAAGTGGGGGAGGGGGGAGGAACATATATATATATATTTACATATATAAAACAGAATTTGCTGTAAACAAATGGTGTGGGTATATTTTGTGCAAATATGCGTGTTTGTGTGCAAAAACCATAGAAAGAGAAGGAGGAGATTCAGTAGAATGAGGTA
>JAOUQX010000033.1:9223586-9239675 GCA_028566295.1 Liobagrus marginatus
TTGCTCAAGGACCCAATGATGGCAGCATGTCTGGAGCAGGGCTCGAACCCCCGATCCTCTGATCACTGACTCAGAGCATTACCCACTGAGCCACCATCACCCCCAGATCTTTGATATTGATATTGAAAATACAATATTTTTAAGTTGTTACATCAGCGGTGCACTGATTTTTCCCAAATTGGAAGATTAACATTTTCATTATCCATTTTCTTTATTTGTAAACACATATATGCTCAATTAACAATGTTAGACTGATAAAGCCTTTAATAGACTAAGAAACCACACCCTGGTATATTTTCCAGTGTGCAATGTGTGAGAGTGAGTGTGAGAGAGAGAGAGAGAGAGAGAGAGAGAGGGAGAGAGAGAGAGAGAGCGCATTAAGGTGAATGGATTTGCAGGGGGTAAATTTGCTATTCTAGTCCTGCATGTTGCAGCTTAAACAATCAATGCTGAGTGGAAAGCAGACAGACTTGGGTTGGGCCACCTTTCTTTCCCTTCCCTTCTTTAACCAGGGAACAACAGGCTTAAAATAACACCAACCAATTCCACTGTTACATCAGCCACTTGCCATAGCCTTATTTACACACTCGGTCACACATGCTATATATGGTCAAAAGGTGCTTTTTCTGTTTAAACTATGACAGGTACGGCATAGTATGCAAGCGATTAATACCTTTCAGACAACACTACATGCATAAGACTAGAAACTAAATAATGTCAGACACAACTGCTGTTAACTATAGGTGCTGTGACATGCCCTGCAAAACAAAGGCAATGGCAAGAATAAGAAACAACAGTATAAATAATGCAATTTCTATAGATAAGAAATAATAGCGCAGAAAGTATTGGCTGTCTGGGAATTCATCCCTGTTCACTCTGAGCACAGAGCGAGCACTACCTTTTATGGTGTCCAGACCTCACTGAAGATTTAGAAATCCTTCAAGCCAAAAGACACTGGACTAGGGGAAGGGTAAAGGAAACCGATTCCTGTTTCACATACGATAGAATAGCTTTAGCACTGTAATACACTTCAGTTCCAATAAACATGCACATCCATTAGCACTGAGAACTTATTCAGCCAGAAACTCATTTTTCATAGCTATAAGCAAATTGATCACAGAATATCTCCATTCTAAATAATTCGTTAAATAACATTAGGATCTAATGAGCCAAATACAAACATGCACAGAGAAGGAAAACAAGATTATATTTCATTTAAAATTTATTGTAACAAAAAACAAAAACATTTTTATTTATTCAAAAGAAATTATTGTTCTGAGTAATAAATGTGGCCTATACCCTGTAGCTGATCTGCAAAACATACATGCACCCAAACTCTGACTAACAGTTCTTATGCATCAAAATATAAAGACGTTCGTCAGAGAGTGTTTCATTATGTATATACACAGTATATAGACCCTTAAAGCGGTCAATAAATCTGACAGCATTCGTGTGGTATGCTAGTCCCGAGGTTTAGTAGCAAAAGTGAGATATCCTGTGTGCCCAGCAATCTCTCTAGGTGGTGTGGTGGTCTTGCAGGTCACTGAAGAGTAGGTGGGGTTTGCTGCAGGCACAACTTCCTCTGGAGCAGGGTCAGAGGTTTTTTTGCTCTCTGTTTCGTCCTCCACTTGGCCAAAGTCCGGTAAAGGCAAAGTGACAGAGCGGACTTCATGTACTCTTTGCAGAACCTCCAGAGTGCAGATCTCCTCAAAGCCATGATCCCGCAGAGTTTCACACGTCCGCTGGACCTGCTCAATACATGGAGAGAACGAGCACAAACGACCCCCTGCAGAAATGACGAAGAGAGGAACAGAATTAAGTATAATAATCTTAATGAAAGCAATAAAAAGAATAAAAATATAATATTAATATAATACTAGTTTTAATGTAGAAAAATAATAAGCTACAGTAATAAAGAAGCTGAAGAGACAGAGGGATAGAGAGAGGGAGAGCAAAAGTATGCCTGAAATGTTCCGCAGACAAATAAGGCTATTCCATGCAAACCAAGTCATAAACACAGACGGATGGTTTCCTGGCAACACCCGCCATGGAGAAAGGAAAGTCAGGGCAGCGTGGGAGTCCTCCATGCTCTCCAAGCACTAAACATAAGTAGGCCATTTGCCAAGCTACAAGTTACTTCACTCAAAAAAATGAACTGAAGTGAGACAAAACTGAAAACTGTTATAGGGGTTCATAGGCAGCTTCTTCCACCTTCTTACGAGCAGCTTTTTTTGGAAACATGGCCCAAGGCTCCACAAAGCTCAACCAACCAATCTGCATGATTCATGAACTATGCACACTGATTAAAGTTTCTAATAGAGGAAGCGTTCATAACAGAACATTAAAGCTGGAGTTTTCCCAATAAAGGAATCCCATTCTCTCAATTGAACCTCTCTGTAGTCTCATAATCTAGCCCTTTATGGTCAATTGCTTGCCACTGTTTGTCCATATACAGTATGTGTGCGTGTGTGTATTTATATATGAAGTGAGTGAGTGAGTGAAAGAGACGACACATTTAATAGAGAACAGCATGTACACTTCTAATTAGAGATATACTGTATTGTTCAAAACGATAGCAGTACAATCTGAATAATCCAGGTTTTCAGTACATTTTTTATTGCAAAAAATAGTACAAAATAGTTTTGAGTTTGTACAGTCAACGGAAGACACTGCTATTTTTTTTAACACAGCCATTTCTACTAATTGCCCAATTGCACAGCCTTAAGAGCGTGCATATCATGAATACTGGGTCTTGTTTGTTTTCTGAGAATCTAACGCACCTACTGGTAACTTGTTTGCCACGTAGCAATTAAAAAATATACTAAAAAACTGGATTATTCTGGTTAGTCACATTGTACTGCTATTATTTTGAACAATACTGTACACTGTAAAAACAATGAACCTCCAAATTTAAATTGCTTTATTTTTTTAAAGTCAATATTTTTTTTGTATAGATGTGTCACATGATGTGGGAAAGGGACTAGATTTGGTCAATTCATATGCCATTTATGACCTACTTTAATTTGTGTAATAAAACGAATTTGCATCCCTATCACTCACTACTCGGTTATAAAGCTTTGATTAATACCACAAAAGGGACGATCCAAGGAGCTGAGCAGCTGACTAGTTCAGGCCTGTTTAATGGGCACGAAGCCACTCAGCTGCAGAAACAGGGCAGCATGCTTGAGCACTTATGCCCAGAGGTGTTTGGCAACATCCATCCACAAACAGAGACTATGGTTGTAAAATATTGACTGAAAAATAGACAATGTTAAATCAATCATTGCCATTTATTATATTAAAAGGCTAGTTTGAAAATCAGTTAAATCAGGTGCACTGATATAGGCAAGAGAGGTGATCTGATAAATGCTTAGATGGTTCCCATGTGTTCTGTTGTATTGCTAGAACAATGTTGTTTACATAAACTCATATGGACTAAGAAAATGAAAATATATAAATATAGCCAAATACAAAACAAAATATAAAAGTCTGAAGCGCACTTGTCCGTACCTCAACAGTATGACCAAATATAGTATTCTATTTCTTGTACAGTATGAGGTATTTGTGAGCTTCCTTCTACTTTTCAGACAGATAGGTAGTGTAATTCCAACATGAATAATACAATCTTACGAGTAAATGATTTACTTTTTCCCAGTCAACACTTCCTCAATAAGATGGCAATAATAGCAAGGCAGCTAGCCAACAGAACACTTACTAGCCCCTAACACACCATGTAGTGCGTCAGAGATGTGACAAGCGTGATGGAGACAATCAGACAACTGGATGTTATAACAGTATTATTATAGGGCGCGGACAATATTTTTCTTCTGAAAGGAATCCTAGGTCGGAGGGGAAAATGGCCAAAATAGGCAAGTCAATGACCGTTTTACTTTATTGGAAATAATAACATGCCCTTTATAATCAAGCACCTATAGACACATATACTCACCTCTGGGTTTGAATGCTTTCTTGCCATGCATGATGGCTTCCCATGGTGATGGAATGTCCAAAAATACTGCATCAGCTACCCCCACAACACCAAAGCCATCTTTACACACATCCTGGTTTCGAACAGTCACTAGATGGCCCACTTTGTGATCTCTGAATTCTTCTGCTGCCTTTTCTGCCCGCTGCGCATGGAACTCAACTGTGTGCAGGTGGCCATTGGGTGCGATGGTGCGGAGAATGGCATGGGACAGTGAACCGCTCCCAGTGCCTGTCTCACACATTCACAGGCAAAAAAAGTAAAAAAGCACTTATAGCATGCCAACAGGGCAAATTTTATTTCATTAATGGCGTATGATTTATATGATTATATTATTGTATACAGCTGTACAACTCAAAACCCTAAATGAGATTAGATCACTCATTTTTCACATGGGCTTTTTGCCAATTGCCAAATGCAATTGCTCTTCCTAAAATGCTTTAACAGAGTTAAAGAAACTCACAACTAAAGTTACCAATATTTCATACTGGGGTCACCTACACAGGTAATTAGAAGTTCAATAGCAAAATATGTATGAGGCTGTACCCCAGTGTCACTGATCATGTCTAACCACCAGGAAAACACTTTCACTGTATGAATAAAAGTATGTGGGGGCCCGTTTATTATCCCTATATGTGGTTCTTTCCCCAAACTGGTTTAGCTTTATAGTTTACATTTGGAGAATATAAAAAAAAAATTTTTGGATAAAGTTACCCATCTACCAGCACATACACATGCACGTGTTCACCCACATATTTATTATACAGGCAAACACACACAAAGACAGAACTATACATGCAAACTCCTCCTGTCAACAGTGTTACATCACCATAGCTTTTGTTTTACAACAACAATGCAGTCAATGTTCAGTACGCAAAGGGGTATTCAGATGGAAGGGGATAGCTGAATTCAGGATCATAGACCAAGAAAGGAGAAGTGCAAAGAGTTCAAACTGAAAATGAGTTCAAAAAACCAGAAGGACAAACTTAAATCATTTTAAGAAAACCTTAAAACAGCAAATCACAAATGAACATAAACTGTTTTGTTATCAATCATAAAAACAATGTGCGTTCTTGTGGAGACTGTACACTGCCCTTCACTTAAGCAATGCATTAAAATCATTTAAAATACCACTCATTAATAATCCAGCTAAAGAGAGCTGGTTGCAGAGAAGAGTGTGCGTTTGTGCTCTGAGGACATAAAATAGATCCATTCAGATTACAAGTTGCTCCCACTTAGTGAATGAGCAAATAGACGGAAAGGAAAAACACCACACAAACAGAGAAAGGAGTTACACATGGGGAAGGAAAAACAACACATACACAAAAGACAGAAAGGATAGAGACAGAAGAAAAACATTACGGAAAAAATAGTCTGGGAAATAAACTTTTCCATTCAATACAAATTAAATGAATGGCGAAAACAAGAATGTTTTCATATATACAGAGTAAAGTAGCCAATCTGTGGTGCTTCACAGAATTCGAGAAAAGACTACAAACGTGTAGACCCTTCCTTTGATTATCCTAGACGAATTAAAAAGCTAAGAGGTTGTGGTTTGATTCTGTATGGTGAGATTAAAAAGAAAAGTTATAAATGAAGGGCGGTATAGGCTAACAGTGTTACAGACCATAACACCAACAAAGAGGTTAGGAGATTTGATGCTAAGGGCTAGATCTAAAATAACAAAAGACCATCTACTTCACTAGGTACCAACTTATCCCCAGTGCTAAGGTAAACTGACCTTCAACAGCGATATTAGAAATTTAATCAGGCCTTTATGACGGCATCATATCTAGTAATTAACGCACACAGAAAGAGATAAACTAAACTTACAAGGTGACCCCATTTCCTCTAAAAGCACACATTCCTACACCTGCTTAACTAATCCTTGATAAGAATTGCAAGCTTACTCAGCTCAATCACAAAGTCACTTTCTGTAATGTTAGTTTAACTTCTTTCACATAAGACAACTATTTGAACAAGCGCCACACTTATTGTGCTTAACGTGATGGCCTATCGAGCCATCTCAGCATTACATGTTCACAATATGGAGATCTGCCATTTTCTAATGCATGACAACTCATCGGAGCAGTTGAGGGTTAAGAGCCTTGCTCAGGAGCCATGCAGAGGCAGCTTGGTGGGGCCAGGAATGGAACCCATGATCTTACGCTCAGCAGTCCAACAGCTTAACCACTGATCTACCACCTCCAACTTGCTATAAATGTGACTGAAGTAAAAACAAATGTGCCCAAATTAAAAACAGCACGGACATCATTGTAAGACTGCAGAACAAAAGCTATGGTTTTGGTACAGAAACATCTATGTAAATTCAAAGCATTGCAATACCCATGCACAAACCAGTATTAACTTACACAGCAATTTCATACATTAGCATTACCGTGCATGGTCTAATTTGTTAAGCATGGCATTCCTTAGGAAAATAGTGTTTAGCTATCTCACCTGATTCACAGACCACTGACCCTGGTTTGAGGTCCAGCATAAGGGTGATGTTGGCGATGTCAGTTGCGTAAAGGATCTGGGTTCGGTGAGGCAGATTTACAGTCCATAGCTCTGGGGTGGGATGCAGTACATACACCCATCCACCCTTGCTGCATGTTACTTTTGAGCCGAACTTTCGACCGATTAAGTCCGTGGAGTGACGAATCGCTCCATAGCGGGTCTGTGTTTGAGCACCTGACTCCACTTTGACGGGCATCATGGAATCATGCCCAAGAAAGATGATGACCACATCTCCTTCCTGAATAAGCTCGGAGTACTCCACAAAACTCATGGGGCAGTTGCGATTCACTACAATATAAGAAAAATATTGCTGTGGGATAGTGTTTACCCAAGTTCTTGGACATATCAGTAATTATAACCTACTGAACATTACACTTACAGTCTATGATTGATGATGTAGTAAATATAAGCACAGCTGAGAAACAGTTACAGGCACTCACAGCTATTTCTAATTCATATGATTTAATATCAGTCACACCATAATTATAAATATCAGAAGTCTTATTTTCTTATATAAATAATTTAATACAGATTAATAAAGGCCTACCAATGTGGTTGTGTTTTAGTTTAGTTAATAGTTAGAGTCAGATGTACATACTTCACTGTTGTGTATTCTTTCGAATTATACATTGATTTATTCTTGCTAATCTATAATTAGTCTTAATTATTCAGAAATAAACACATGAGGTCCCATGAAAGCGCTACAAAGGCACAGTAGAATTCAACATACGTAGGTTACACACTACGATAACATTAAACCATCTTTTTCTTTTTTGTCCCACACTTATATACTACCAGTATTGTATACACTGATAAAGGCATAACATTATGACCACTGACAGGTGAAGTGAAGAACACTGAAGATGATCTCTTCAGTAACTCCCAGTATTCACTTGGAGCTGAATTTGAAAGGTAGATGCTGTATGTATGTATGCTGTAACACAAATGCAGGCAGCAGTGCGAGGAGTTAAAACCGGTAGTCATGAAAGTTACATTTTCCAAACCTAACTAGACCAGGCCTAACGTTGCTTGTCCTCGATAACACTAATGGAAGGTTTTAGACTTTCTATGTTCTTCCTGATTTAAAACTATGAAAGCATGACATATAATATACAATAGTGCAGAAACATAGTAGCTTCAGATAACGTTAACCGAAATGCCTCGAATATGAGTAATTACCGTTTAAATTAATAATGTTGTTAGTCTCGGCGCAAGGGTTGGATAATTTAGCTAAACACTTAGTAAGTGCTTTACATTCCTGCTAGAAAAAACACAGAGCGAGTGCGGACTAAGAGACCATTAAAGAACTGATAGATGCTTTTATGTCAATCCTGCTGGAGTCGGCACAGATATTCTTTCCACAGCAGCCCGCCACAGTTATCCCAAATATTTAGAGCATCGCTTTATCTAGCATTCTAGCCACATAACCAAACTGCAATATCAGGCTTGCATTAAAGACAAAATTTACACAACATGGCGGTTCGTTTGTGCAAGTACACGTAAACAACGATTCTTATAAGACACTTACCTATACTGAAAACTGTTTTTTTCTCCGCCAACAAACCCGGGCTACACACGTGCTAGTAAAGTACTACTAACGTGTCGCAGACTGATGACGCAATGAAAGCTGCCACAGCTTCTCTGACCTTCCTCTGTCGGTTAATGTAGTGGTCCCCAACCCCCCCTCCGAGCCGCGGACCGGCACCGGTCCGTGGGTCAATTGGTCCCGGGCCGCACAGAAAGAATACATAACTTACATTATTTTCGTTTTATTCATTATCTAATTGTGAACGATGTTTTATTATGGAAAATTTTTGGATTCTCTCCACCACATCTGTCTATGACTCACTCCTGATGCATGTCAGGATGCTTTGCCTCGGTCACGTGTCTTACCTACATCCGCTACCTTCTTAAAGGGGCTTCTCCGGCCGGTAACACAGAATACATTACCGCTGAATTGAAAACCCCAAGATAGCAAAATGAACAAAAAATAAAGTATTTGGAAAGTTTCTTTGCGCATCGTAAAATATACCAGTTTTTTATGCCGGTCGAATCATTTTATTTTGTTGTATTTATCAACCTAAAAGGCCCATCCGTGAAAATATTGTTACATTAAACCGGCCCGTGGCGTAAAAAGGTTGGGGACCGCTGGGTTAATGTAACTGACTTGCATATTGACATATTGTTATATATTGATGTAATGTTGTTTTTTACTATGCATATATCATTCAGAATTAAACAATACATTTATACATATATTTAAGTATGTAATGCACGACTGAGTCGCGTCTTTTCCAAATTTGACAGGTCCTTGCAAATCGGAATAGTTTAAACCATAGAACTCGTAGATTATCTGCGTTAACCGAATGCAGTGAGGTTTAAAATATTGCAATACAATGTGTAGAAATGGAGGTGTAGAAATGCTGCAGATACACTGTAAGTGCTGTGTCCTTAGCCATACATTCCTAGTCCAATGAATTGTGAAACTACAAATATTAGCCAATAGGAGCCGCTCTTGCACACTATAAAATAAAGGCTTCTCGTCAAACCCTCGCTGGAGAGCAGGATAACTTTGGAGGTCGGATTGCAGCAGTAGAAACCGGTGTGTTAAACGTCATCAAGTAGTAGTCCACAGGTAAGAATATGGATTTAAACAAGAATGAAAATAAGAATGACAACAGCCAGATTGCTTGTCTACAAGGCAAAACAGAAATGTAGAATGAATTCCTAAGCGAAGGACTTGATTTTGCTGAAGGAAGATGCGTCTGTCGCGATGGACCACACATTCGAAATCTTTGACTTTTGTGAGATTTTCCACGCGCGTCTAGGATTCATACGCGCAGTCAGAACATCTTATTGGTTTGTTTTCTAGTAGCGTTTGCCAATCCATAGTTGGTCACGTACACCGTTCTTTTATGCAACAGCTTGCTTTAACACCATATGCACTCCTTAATACTCGGACATTTATGTCTGTTACAGGATGTATTTTAATTTGATTATATCGACAAGACTCATTTTATAAACTCTAATTTAATCTCACTGTGCGGGTATTCGCTTCATTCAGTCTTCTTAAAAATAAAATAAAAAAAAAGGCCTTCAGCCAAATATAAAAATCACCATATTGTAACAAAGAAACTGCAATCTCGGGATGTTCGTTTGCTTTCTATACGCGTTAACTGTCGACATGACAATTTATTAAACAAAACCAATCATTGCTTGTACGAGTTTATTCGTGTGTGTGGAAGCGCTGACTTTTTTGTGTATGGGATCGGTCACCTTTTGCTTTTAGGAAGCATCCGCTATGCCTTTCGGAAACACTCATAACCAGTTGAAGATGAAGTACTCTGCTGAAATGGAGTTTCCCGATCTGACCAAGCACAACAACCACATGGCCAAAGTGCTCACCCTTGAAATGTACGGACGCCTGCGCAGCAAACAGACACCGAGTGGTTTCACCCTGGATGATGTGATTCAGACTGGAGTCGATAACCCAGGTAAAGCTGCTTAACTGTCTTTTACCAGAGCACAAACCTGAAACCATCTGTTCAAAACCTCAAAGGTCAGTCAACCAAAACTCTCTAGTCCTTATTGGGTCATTTATCTCTATTGCCCACATGCAATACAAACAGTGCAGTGCAATGCAAACAACTCTGCTCAAAAGGTCTGACTCCTAATCTGGATACTTTGTGTTGATGCAGGAAACATTACTGACGTTATACACTAATGTCTTGCATGGTGAAAAAAGGGTAGCTTAAAACCTGCTGTACAGTGACCTTGCTGAATTAAAGAAAAATAAAAGCACAAAGACTGATGTTGGTGAGCCAAGACTGTTGATAGAGTATTGCAGGTAAAGTCTGCATTGTATTAACAGTGTGCAAAGATTTGAGAATTCCACACTCTGCTGACTCATCATGTAGCTGTAGATAAATATGGTAACAGAACACACTTTGGCTAGAAATGCTGTTCTTACTGAATTGGTGTCTAGGACTAAATAACCTCTTTGATGAATAATCTTTTGCAGTTAAAGCCTAAATAGATTAGCAAGAAAAAAGATTTCAAGTCACATTGTTTATATAGTTGAGTACTTGTGTCTTATGCACGCTAGTCTGTAATAATGAAACATCATTTGTTTGCATATATAACTGACTTTCCATATCTCCATCCTAGGCCACCCCTTCATTATGACTGTAGGCTGTGTGGCCGGAGATGAGGAGACCTATGAGGTGTTTAAGGAGCTGCTGGACCCTGTCATTAAGGACCGACATGGTGGATACAAACCCACTGATAAACACAAGACTGATCTGAATCCAAGCAACCTCAAGGTACAACAATGTACCAGCTTCCCCATTGTGTAAAATCGTTTTGAATATAGATTATTAGTTGAGCTATGGCTTTCTTCATGGTGTATTTATTTTAAGGGTGGGGACGACCTGGATCCCAACTATGTACTGAGTTCTCGGGTACGAACAGGCAGGAGCGTCCGTGGATTTTGCCTGCCACCACACTGCAGTCGTGGAGAGAGGAGTGCTGTTGAAAAACTCTCTGTGGAAGGTGTAGTTCTACAGCAGCCCGTGCCTCCATCTAGTGGAGATGAAGCGCTACTTATTTGACCCTTATTTTGCTTCTAATTGCAGCCAAGAGGCTGCTGGATTTTTATTTCTTCATTTTTTAAGTTGTGATCATTGCTGAGTTCTTGGTGATGTTGCAAAGACCAATAAAATTTGGTTCCAGAGCTAAACTATAATTAAAGAATTTAATTGGAGAATAATTAAAACTCCTTTGCAAATTATCTTTTTTGATTGTGCTTATATTTACGATGCAGAATGTATCCAGAACTTTTCCCAACATTAATTTAGCTAACCCTCTACTGTTGCAATATGAATAAATCATACCCATTGACTTAATATTAGCAAATGGGAAATGTTTACATTTGGCTATTGTTTCTGTCTGTTTATAGCATTAAGTGCCCTGACTGGGGATCTAAAGGGGAAATATTATGCTCTGAAAAATATGACTGAAGCTGAACAACAGCAGCTAATTGATGACCACTTTCTATTTGACAAGCCTGTGTCTCCATTGCTGTTGGCCTCTGGAATGGCTCGTGATTGGCCTGATGCCAGGGGAATCTGGTAAGTGTAGAAGCACCCACTGTACAGAATTTAAAGTAAGGTCTAAAACCAACACCCCCCCCCCCAACCAACCGAAGTTTAAATCCTTTTAAATCTGGCAGCAATATGTCATAAATTTAGGAGTTGCTGTTTACTGGGAATGCAAATTTGGTATATACAGTCTAGATTAAATCTGTATATTTTTACAAGCCACCATCATATTTGCATGTAGTCCAAATCCTTCAATGTTTTTTTGTTTTGTAAGGGGAATTTCAGTTTCTTTATATAGGACCTAAAAAGAATGTGTTCAATTAGTACTAATACTATAGATGGTAAAACATTATGAACTAAATAAAATGCTACTTTTCTTGCCATTGAGAGAAGTTACTCTGGTTAATGCCACTAAATATTTATGGTTCTTAAAACCCACATATCCTATCAGTTCAGTAATATCAACTACAGTATGTGAATGTGGGCTATGCTGACATCACTGGTGTTACAGGTATAAATAATGTTGAGTGCTTACCCATAGACTGTACACTGTTGATTCAGACATTTTTAATGACTCTGGTTATTTTGCAGATGAAATCTAACTTGATTAAGCTATTTCATTTTCTGATAATCACATTTTTAATGCTGTGGCTTTTTTTTCAGGCACAATGACAAAAAAACATTCCTTGTGTGGGTAAATGAAGAGGATCACTTGCGTGTCATCTCCATGCAGAAAGGTGGCAATATGAAGGAAGTGTTTAATCGGTTTTGCACAGGCCTCACCAAGGTAATCGCATCACTGAACATTAGTGAATATATATTTTCTATGTAGATGAGGATTAACATGAGGTGTGACCTGTTCAGTATATGAGATACTTTCTGACTCCAACCATTTTCAGATTGAAGAGCTGTTCAAGAGCAAAGGGCATGAATTCATGTGGAATGAGCACCTGGGATACGTCCTCACCTGCCCTTCTAACCTGGGTACAGGGCTGCGTGCAGGTGTGCATGTCAAACTCCCCAATTTAAGCAAGCACAACAAGTTTGAGGAGGTGCTCAAGAGATTACGCCTACAAAAACGTGGAACAGGTAAATGTTACAAATAACCCTTATAAGAAGGTAGTGTTTGTCTGAAGCACATAGTGCTGACCACTAGGGTGTTGGTTGTTATGACTCTGCTGGTTCTAGCAGTAATGGCTCTTTTTAATGTCAGGTGGTGTGGACACTGCTGCAGTGGGTGGTGTGTTCGATATCTCTAACGCTGACCGACTGGGTTTCTCTGAAGTGGCGCTTGTTCAGATGGTGGTAGATGGAGTCAAGCTACTGGTGGAGATGGAAAAGCGACTAGAGAAAGGCCAGTCCATTGATGAGCTCATACCTGCTCAAAAGTAAATCCAGAAACTGTAACCTCACTCCTCCAAAATGTCGCTTTTCATTCCCTCTCCACATCCCACTTCTGAGGTTAATACAATAATGTAAATTGTATTTAAGATGCCTTTAAGAATTAAACGCACCATCTGCATATGTCTTGTTCCAATAAATAATGGTTAAGCCATAAAAACTTTGGCCTAGCCAACTGTTTTATCTGAAAATGTTCAATGTAATAAATTGTATTTGTTAATCAGTATTCAAGTTAGCAATTGATAAACATCACTGAATATGTTATAAGACATTTGTAAAGTTAATCTGCTTGGTATAGCACAGCGTTATTTCTAAAATTGTTTTGGTATTCCCTTCTCTACATGAACTTCTTCACTCTTTCCTAACCAAGTTTAAGTCAATAATGCATTTTCACAAGTCCACAAGTACAAACACGACACTTTTAAGAATATGTAATGAGTGTTGGCTGAAAGAACAATTAAGTCTGTAATTAATAGCAGATGGTTTAACAGAATTTCTAAATGGCAGCAACAATAAGTAGATCTTTAAATTATTAGTGCTGTTGAGTGTGAGCCTGGCAACAATGTAATTAAAGCTATGGCAACATTATTTACATGTGAGCATAACCCGTTCACTGAAGTCTAGCCGCATTCACATGATTAATAAATTAATGATTAATGGTAGCTGGAACACCATGTGTAGGTAGTGAAGCGCTTCATTTATTTATATTTCACATTGCAACACTGATGAGAACTAAGTATCTGTAGTTTGACATTTTAGGTCACATCTTGACTATTACTTTGTTGGAAAGGTTGTTTCTACACATGCACTCTCTTAACCAAAAGATCTAAGTCAGTCCTCTTAACAATTTGTTGCACAAAAATTCTTGCTTAAAGCCATGTTGGTGTATACATTAAAACACGCAGGTTTAGTGCTTTGTTCAAAAAAAGTCTACTGACATTCAAAGCTTCAGCTTCTCACCCAGATATCCTGTTAAACCTAACAACTTTGAATGAGAGGCGAGGACGTTTGCAGACCTCCATCTTTCACTGGACAAAGCTACCAGCATGTCCATCGCCGTGGGCATAAAGAAGCAGGAAGTGGTCGCAGTTATTGCAGCTTTGCGGATCTCGTTCATGATGGCGGCTGATGGCGTTCATACTCCAGAGGAAAAGGAAAAAGCGCGGGTTCCCGCCTTTTTCTGCTTTCCATTCGCCTTTTTTTGCTGCTAATGGTCAGGTACAAAGAGAAATAAGTGGAAACGAAAGAAACAAAGGTTGGGGAAAAGATGTATATGAAACTCAGCACAGTACTCAAAGCTCTTTATACTGATTTAAGCGGCAGTTTGAAGAGCCAATTTGAATGACCGGTTTCCCGCTGTGGACAACAATGTCCCACATTATTCCAATATTCCACAAAAAGTGGAATCACAAAAAAATATACTGCAAAATGGAATTGACGTTTCAAACCCCGGTCATAACTAAGCGAAGTGCGTCATATGAGACATTAGAGTGTCGTCACAGTTTTTCAAAAGAGATGTCAAGCCAACATCAAACTTTGTCGCGACTAATTTTTTTGCCTAGTTTGAATTCTGCTTTTAAAGAAACCGCTCCAGCCGAATCTCCAGCTATAACGAACTTCTGCTTAAACTAACAAGATCGTCTGAGGACTTCATTCAAAGACGAGGCTAGAATGGGCAATCTGTAAGTGTATTTTAGAAAAGAAACTATCTGTACTGAGACAATACAAAATAATTCCAAGATACATACACATAATTAAAGCATTAGCAATTTATTTTACTTCCTTTTCTTTAGCAGCTAAAACAATTGCTTTTGGTTTAGCACATAAAAAAGCTATATTTGGTTTAGCAGCTAAAATAAGTGCTTTTTTGTTTAGCAGCTAAAACAAGTGCTTTTTGTTTAGCAGCTAAAACAAGTGCTTTTTTCTTTAGCACATAAAAAAGCTATATTTGGTTTAGCTGCTAAAATAAGTGCTTTTTGTTTAGTACATATAAAAGCAATATTTGGTTTAGCAGATAAAATAAGTGCTGTTGGAAACGCAAGTTTGGAAAGTAGCTAAAGGAAACGCGTTTGGTTTTGAAACTTAAAGAATTCCTTTTATTTAGCACATCAAAAATATATTTGGTTGAGCAGCTAAAAGAATTCTTTACAAATTTCCATACAAATTCTATATTTCGAATAAAACAAGAGACATTTGTTTAAAGATCCTAAATAACACCTATCCAATTAATACCTTAATTTTTAAGTTTAAGAATATTGTTAAAGACGGTTTTTTAATATTATCGAGGCTTCTATATTCCATCTGTTCTTTTAGTGGCAAAATGTAGACAATCTTTTTTTTTTGCTTAATCTTGTTTGGTGACAGCATTGGATGCAAAAGCATTTACTTGTTATCATGAACCTGAAGAGAAAAATATTGACAAGCAGAGAAAAATATTGACAATTTTGTACCTTTTGTCATTTGGAACTTCAAATTCTTAATTTATAAATGCCGATTGTCTAAAACCCCTCTTTGTATAACAAGTTAGTTCAATCAGGTTCTCTTCCAATTATTCCATATGAGTTGTCAATGAAGAAGTTGGAAAACGATAAATCAAATAGTTTTTTAATTTATCAGTTCCGTCATAAAATGAAAAGAAATTAAAGCGGACTTTATAAAAAAACAAATTGATACACTTTTCTGTATTTTGTTTCTCAATCTTCTTAAAACCAAATTATGAAAAATGAAATAAGGACAATGTGAAAAAAAGTTACATTTTCAATGAAGGAGCTTCTTTTTCCAACAGCAGGGGGACAGCGACACGGCAACGGATTGCAATGGCATCTTTAGCAGGGCACACAGATGTGATCATCCACATGATTATCGATCACATGACTTATGAAAATATTTCTGCGCACCTAGCCCAGTTGGGCATACAATCATGCTCTGCAATGAGTGTTTGCAGTTTCTTTTGCAGAGAACATAACGTGAAAAGCATTTACAGTGGAACCTCGAGATACGAGTTTATTTCGTTCCAGAACCGAGCTCGTAAGTCAATCGGCTCGTATCTCAAACGAATTTCTCCCATTTAAAATAACTGAATTC